>BMAU01018913.1:0-105000 GCA_019973935.1 Trichonephila clavipes
CATATAAAATAGCCAGATGTAAAAAACCCTCACACTATTGCCGAAGAGCTTATTTTGCGAACATTGAAAAGTTAATAGAAAACTATGTTTGGAGACAATTTTGCCAAAGAGTTGCAGTCCATACAGAGTATACAAGAACTTGTGAAACAAAGAAAATCTCCACTGTGCATCTGGACACATTGGCCCATGTGATCCACAGAGAAGCTCTCTGGCTTCCAAAGAGAAATTAGTCCTGGCCTGAATATTGTGCGCTAATGATAGTTGTGACTGTAGTAAATTACATAAAAACAAACAGCCCCTAAAATCAAGAAGAATCTTTTCTGGACTTTGCAAAGACATGGGCACGCAGTGCATTCATCGTTGCTATTTTATTGTGAAGCAAGATGGTTATCACGCGGGAAATTTTACAACGTGTTTATGAATTAAGAAATGAAATTACCATTTTTCTAGAAGGAAAACCTACCGGAAGCTGAAATTTCGAGATGGTTTATTTCTGATGAAGTTGAGCTACTTAGTCGATATATTTGATAAATTAAATATATTGAATCTTCAACGTCAAGGATCAAATAATACATATGTTTGACACAGTGATAAAATTAATGCTTTTTGAAAATTAGAATTATGGAGCCGAAATTTAAAGCAAAAAAACCTAGAAATGTTTGAAAATGCGGATAAATGTGTAAAAACTTACAAAACTGAAGAACAACATGTGGAAGTTGTTTATAAAACTATTGAATATCATTTACAGCTATGTTAGCAAAAAATTTAAAAAATATTTTTTGCTGAGGACAACTTGATAGCAAGTTACGAATGAGTGAGAGATCCATTTTCAAAATACCCCAGAAGGGCTCTCCACTACCGAAGAAAGTTTCATTGATTTCACATCTAGTGGCGAAATTAAAAGACAATTTTGTAATAAAACTCTGCAATTTTGGGCGAAGTAGATGATGAATTTTTCTGAACTGAAAACAAAAGCATTTCGTATACTTTTACCGTTTTCAACATCGTACCTTTGTGAAACCGGATTTTCTGCGGTGGCTGCTTTGAAGACAAAATATAGATCTCAGCTAAATATAGAAAAAGAACTCAGAGTGTCAATTTCTAATATTAAGCCTTCATTTGAAAACCTTTGCTCTGCAAGACAAGCCCATGGAAGTCACTAATAATAATTAAACTTTGCTCTTAAATTAGTATTAATAAATTAGTTATAAAATACATTGTGCAGTACTGATACATTTATAAGTACACTGGCTGCAGTACCCGTTCTGCGATTATTTTTTTAAAAAATAATACACATTATTCTCGATATAATATAGCTTAATTGTAAGAAGAAGTAAAACCAAATGCACAATGCATACAAAAATATAAAATGATTTTTAAACGAATGCTCTATTATAAATAGTTTAAAACATTTGTAATTTTAAGCCTCACAGAATTAGCATTTAAATTAATATTAAATAAGGAAAACGAATGAAAAATTCCAATGAAGAATAATAATTGTGTTATTTTTAATATTTAAGCGAGGAAACCTTCAAAATGTTTTAACCCGGAAGCAGGCGCCCCTCCACTAACGTTAATGGTCGCGCGATCACTTCAAGTCACCCCAATCGCTTTTTTATAATTATTTTTTCTGTGCTCGATAAAAATCACAATTGCAGTGAATAATTTAACTAAGAGAAAATATACTTACCTACTAAAGGACTTTTTAATTTTTCTTTGATGATTTGAGAAAAAATCCAATAAAACTAAAGAAACCGTTCCAAATGTGCGTGACCTTAATAAGAACATAAATCACAGACACTTTTCACTAACAATACAAGAACGTTATTTGCAATCAAAACTGTCTGTATTTTGCTCACGTTATTGTAATTTTTCTATTCTTCGATGATCTACAAATAGCATGTGTAACCTTTTCTTGCTTGTGTCTTTTTGACAAGGCGAAGTGTTACATTTATGCAGCTAGTTTTTCTTGATATCTTAATTTTCTTGATAGAGTTCTTTAGGCAGCATTTGAAAATTACAATTCAACTCAAACGTTTCATGTCTATCACTTTGTCTATTTACTTTTTCGCTATTATTACGATTAATACGCATTATTTCATCAGGTTCTTCAATTGCTTGATCAGTTTCATCTTCCTTCAATGAGATCTGAATTAACCCATTTTTTTATATTCTGCTCATTCACATTTTTATAAACCATAATAAGTTGTACAACACAACCAATTAAAACCACAAAAAAGTTAATCGTAGGGGAAAGTATATAGCATATTCATAGAAAATATTTCTGAACAAAGTGGTCGTGAGAGGGAACTCGATCAAAACAAGTACCTTGATTGTAAAAAACCGTTTGCCACTCTCAAAAAGAGGCATAAATGTGACAAATTCATTTTTAGTTTCCATTAAGAACTGTCATATCGGAGGATACTGTCAAGAAACTGTTAGCGAATAAACAGTTTTACCAGAATTTGAGTGATTCAGCGCCCTCATGCGGCCGCTCCCATGAAAAAATGTATTCGATACAAAAACATCGATGTCAGTTATAAAAAAATAATTGAGTAAAACGTTTTTATAATGCAATTTCAGATTACTCATAAAATACATCTTGGCCAATTAATCCTTCAAAGTGCTCAATATGCTTATCCATACATAAAAAAAAACTCATTTACATGGGGGAAAAAAGCAACAGAAAATATTATTTACAACTTTCCCAAAAGAAAAGTAGACGGAGTTAAGCATACCAGTAAGTTTGAAGGTCAAAGAGATGATAATCAAAAAGTACTATTTTAGAGGTTACAAGAAACGTAATAAAAAAATCTCTCATCGCAGGATTACAGCAAAGCAAACAAAAAATATCTTTTTTATTTGGTTTTGGGATCAAAGATAGCTAATGAGTGTTTGAAGTGAAGTAGAATCTTTTGAAAGTGGAAAACCAGATGATATATATAATTTATATCAGTGTAAATGTGTATTTTTTATTTTATCAGAAAGCATTTTGTTTTACTTCATTTCAAAAAATTTTTAAGCCTTTTATATTTTCAAGATGCTCGCGCCCCCAGGCGCCCCACAGTTTGAGAAGCACTGCACTAAAGTATTAAAAAAACACAAACTGAGAAAAACCATTTTAAATTTCATAATTCTAAAAAAATAATAATTATAAGATTAAATCAACTTAAAATACCATTTTAAAACATTAACTATATATTTTTCTTTAAACATATTCTTATTTTCATATTATTTCAACCCATATTTTTTTATATTTAAATGATCCTTTTTAGAGAGTATTAATTGCACCCAAATAATAAGAAAACTCAAAGAAAATGTTCCAATTTTTTTTCCTGCCACAATAGAAATTTAAAGTTTTTTGCTTTGCATAATATTGAAATTTTATATATGGATGAAAAATATATATAATGATTATGAACTGAAATTATGTAATTATTAATATGCAAAGCCATAATTAAAAAAATTTACATGCTCACATTTTACGAAAAAAAACCCAACTTGTAATGAAAAGTTGTAGTCACTAAAATGTACAGTTAAATGCTGCAGTTATGATTAAACAAAATAAAGTTTGTTTTCAAAAAGTAGTTGATAAAAATTAGCATAAAAGTCACTAACACACACACACTTCAGTAAAGGGGGCGTTGTCAAATTCTCTAGTTTATTTGTTTACATTTTTTCAATTGAAGTTTTTTTTCACCTTATTTCCAGACATACAAAAGTAATATATCCATTGAAAGATATATCACTAAATAAAAAAACTACGGAATATAACCAAACCAAAATAAAAAAAAAAACGATTTTTTGGTCATTTTTAGGGTACCCAGCCCTCTTAATTTATCGCAATTAAAACAACTTTAATATAAAAGAGTATGCTCACATAATAATTCATAACAAGTTTTTTTGTTTAAAATGCTTTAAAATTCAAACGCAGAGTTTTAAACCACCCAGTTCAATATTATTCATGTTGTCTAATTTTAATGTAATTTTAACATAAACATATTTTATAATGATTTGTGCACAAGTAAATGTAATCTAATTTTTAGCTCTATTATTTATAGTATGTCTTCTAACAGTTTGTGGAACATAGTTTCAGGTTTTGTGGGATGTGGGGCAATAAAGACTATATATATATATATATATTATCCCCTTGTGGAGTATAGTTGATTTTTTATCGGGTTTTTTTCATGTTCCTCGCAAAATGTTTAGTATTTAATAAGCTTTATTTAATGTTGTTAAAATTCTATCTTAGGGTTTTGACTACAAAGCATTTGAATACAGTTTTAATCACATACACGGCTGTATTTCCGTACATCTATACCCGTATAGAAACAATATTAAACAAACATATATCAAATATTCTACATTTTTAAAATGAAGGATTAATTGTTATACTTCACAAAATAATTTCTTGTTTTTGCATTATATTGTAATGAGCATACTAGTCAATTTTTAAAAATTTAAAAGGCAAATAAATTCAAGCTTTGATGTAAATAATTTTATCTGAACCCTTAACTTCGCATTTTTTGAAATTTCTATGAAAAAATTATATGAGCTAGTTCTCAAGTAATAATAAAAGGGAAAAATATGAAGAAAAAAAATTGAGCAGTTTTAAATTGAATTTCAGTCATTTTTTTGTTTGTTGCAGAAATGCAATATTGTGCAGTAGTGCTGTAAATTACAAAACTTTTTTTTATATGATTCATTTATATTCATCATAAAATGTTTAAATTTCTTGCCTGGTAATTTATTTCGTCAATAAACAAGAGGAAGCATAAAATATAATGGATTATTTTTATAGCAAAAACACAGTTCTTGAGGCATCAGAGATTTTTATAATTGTTGTGATTTCTGAAAAAAATGTATTTCCATCTAGTGACAAAATTAGCATGTATTTCGTTGCAGTAATCTTTTTTTTTGTCAGGTAAGTGATTTGTAGATAGTTAAAAAATATTGTGTCTGTTAAATTAAAATAAATCATTTGTTGCAGAAATGCAACAGTGCGAAGTTAAGGGTTAACTTTGTCATATACTTTATATTTATAATATTGGTTTGAGTTTTAAATTCTCTTTTCTTTTTGTATTTATAATAAAGGGTGTTTTTTTAGAGGTATAGAACTTTAAATTGCAATAAAACAACGATGTATTATTCGATTGACATGAATTTTTTTATTCGAAAGATAATCTTGTAGCATTACATTTTAAATGTGATTTCTGGCATAGGACTGCCACGGCTGGCTCGGATGTAGTCCAATCTGGACGTCCAATTTTCGATGACTTTTTCCAACATTTGTGACCGTATATCGGCAATAACACGGCGAATGTTGTCTTTCAAATGGTCAAGCGTTTGTGGCTTATCCGCATAGACCATTGACTTTACATAGCTCCCCAGAAAATAGTCTAGCGATGTTAAATCACAAGATCTTGGAGGCCAATTCACAGGTCCAAAACGTGAAATTAGGCGGTCACCAAACGTGTCTTTCAATAAATCGATTGTGGCACGAGTTGTGTGACATGTTGCGCCGTCTTGTTGGAACCACAGCTCCTGGACATCATGATTGTTCAATTCAGGAATGAAAAAGTTAGTAATCATGGCTCTATACCGATCACCATTGACTGTAACGTTGTGGCCTTCATCGTTTTTGAAGGATTCCACCAGCCCATAAAGCGCACCAAACAGTCAGTTTTTCTGGATGTAACGGTGTTTCGACATACACTTGTGGATTAGCTTCACTCCAAATGCGGCAGTTTTGTTTGTTGACGTAGCCATTCAACCAGAAGTGCGCTTCATCGTTAAACAAAATTCGCTTATGAAAATGGGGAACAACGGCAATCTCGGTTTGGGCCCATTCGACAAATCTACGCCTTGCTTGATGATCGTTTTGATGAATTGCCAACAAACCAAACTGAGAATAAATCACTTGACAGCTGTTAAATCGGTCGCCATCTTGGAAAGTAATGCCAACTTAAATTTCTATACCTGAAAAAAAAACACTCTTTATAATATATTCATGAGTGAGCACCGTAGAATAAAAATTTGAGTTTTTGAATTAAAAGTAATTTAAAACAGTATGCAAATTTATTTATGCTGCTGATAAAGTTTTGATGAAGTTCATACGAATTATTTTTTTAATTATAGAAATAAATAAGTATTTTAATGAAAGCTAAATTAATAGTATATGTTTATATACGTCTAAAAATTTTCTTCTTTTCTACTCCACTTACTGTTCTTGTTATATTATATAATGAAATGTTAGTTTTAAATGCCTATTTTACAAAAACTACTCGCTATTTTTTTCTTTATAAACTTTCTATAAGTAAAATCACCTATTAGTTTCTTTAATTGACGTGTCATTGTATACTTTACCATTTAATTGCATAATTTCCAACAATCTTTTTTTACTTTTAATTTAAATGTTGTAATCTTTAATTAAATATTACCTTATTAATTATTAACTTCATGGTGTTATGATAAACTGATATCTTTTCTGACTCGCATTAGGTGAAAGGAAAATTCTTGGGGGTTTTTTTCGAGAAAAGGAAACATGTTTTCTTAAAAGCAGTGTTTATGTTACCTTAATAATACAAGAGTGTACGTGATTTTAACTTTCTCCTAATATATCACTGAAAATGCTCTTCACCTGTTATAAACAGCTATTAATTTAAATGATAAGATCTACACTTTTCGTCAATTGCGTTTCGTTTCTGCGCAGTGACCGTTTCACACATTAAAGGCTAATTATGCAACACTTGGCGAGATTAGCAGCAGTATTATTAATATTGTTACTTTCTGCAGTCGTTGAAAAACAAATTTTCTGTATTCATTTGTTTTTTAATAGTAAAAATGCCTAAAACGTTAAAGAAAAGCTTTTTAAAATTTCAGTTATTATTTTTTTCTTTTGACTAATTTATCTTTTGTAAAATGTTTCGTTTTTCCAACACACTTTCATTAGCTTCACCTGTATGTAACGGAATCTTTGAACTCGATTTTTACCCACTTTAAAAGGTCAGATTAATTTGAAATGTTGCACACTTGCGCCAAGGACCGATGACAATACGATAATTTAATAGTTAATTTTTTTCCATTGTCCTGATCAGGATCATCAGAATTTACGATTTCTCTTTTCCAGATTTGACGACTAAAAGATTAAGTTACAAATCTATGCGAAAATGCTCATGGTCAATACAAATAAAAACAAACAAAAAATGATCTACAATAAAAGCGTGTTTTTTAAACTATCATTTTTAAAGGGATTTTTTAGCATTGTTGTGTGCTAGTTACTATGGAAAGCTGTTTTTCATTTGTTCTGGTATTAAAAAAAGGTGTTTAGCTAGTAGTTTAACTACTTTAATGATTTTAAACGCTAATGTTGATGTTTCCTAAAAATTAATTTCTTTTTTTCTTAAAGTATTTGCTACTATTTAGATGCTAATTATTGCAAATGAAATTGTTTAATTACTTTAAAATGGAATTATTAATTAGTGAAATTATTTAATTTTACCATAGCAATAAATTATTCTCATTTAGTATATTTTAAAACAAAAATTAATGATATTTACGCATTATACAATCGACCAACTTCGTCAAATCGAAGAAGTCGCCAAATACTGAGATATGCAGCCAAGAGATGAAAACCGTTCTCGCACATGTTCAAATACAGTAAGAACAATTAAGACATCTTCAATTTGGCGGAAGTTTTAAATTAACGTATTAAATGACTTAACTTATTTGTAACATTTGAATTTTGCGTTTTATCATGTATAGCCTGATTATTTTATTTTCATTATATGTTAAATTTTACGCAACAACACAATTAATATGTTAATGACTTCCATAAAAACTATTCTATTATTGTTTTAAAGGATTACTAAAGCATAATTAAAAAGTAACTGCCAATTAACTAGGCCAGTATGAAAAAGCAATGATAGTAGCAACCCCTTTCGTGTTCTTTTTGTTCAGTCATCAACTTTTTTTAAATTTTCGGAAGTGCTTAATGAAAAATTCTAAGCATTAATTACTTATTAATCAACTCTTATCATCAAAATTATTTATACTTATCATTATTTTGAAAAACAAAATAAAACAAAATCTATCATTTAATCAACTCTTTAAGAACACAATGTATTGAAATTTACATTTAAATAATAAAACTATCGACTAACCACATTTTTATGACGATATACATTTCATTACTGTCATTTGTGTACCGTACAGACGGTATAGTGATTAGTGACACTAAGTGCTGTGTGCCGCGGCGTAACGTACTCCCCCACGACCCCCGCATCGTGAGTGTGTGGTGGTGGTGGTGGGAGTCAAAGCATGACTGACGTTAAGTACATATTTAACAAATTTATAAAATATTAAGGGCAAAATCTGACTTTGCAGGCTTCACTACTGCTACTGTGACTAGAGCCTGGGTTCGAATCCCGGATAAGGCATGGATGCTTATAAATGAAGAGTGCCTGTGCGGCATGAGGGTGCTCTAAATATTCGTCGAGCCGAAAGTTATTTCGAGATGTTGGGGGAAGCGAAAGAGAAGTGGAATGACCTCCTTGGCCACTTCCCAGAGTGTCCTCCCTCATAATTTGGGGTGGGATTGAACCAAATCGTACTGTCATCAGCATGGTGCTCAAAGCTGTGGCTAAAGACAGACGCACACCTAGCCCCTTGTCACTATAAATTTCTTGCCCCTCGATCTGACACCGTTAATCGGATTGCATTAGAAACAACAACACTGGACCATTTATTTACAATTATTTAAAAGGAGGTCACTGCATTAAGCAACATTTTGCTTACTTAATAATAAACTTCTCCTTTTGTCAATATTTAAAATAAACAAATTTTATGAGTACACTTGATTAAAAGCATTATCTCTTACAAATATTATGTGTTTCTTATCACATTCAATTCAAACGTGCTTAAACTGGATTTTGAATCTTTGGAAATTGCTTAAATACATGTTGTACATAGAATTATTCACTTTCTTAATATCTTTTTTTTTTCTTCCAGTGAATCATCGATGCGAGCGTGGCCAAATGATAATCGATGTGACGACGCAACAACCCTTCAGGGGCATCATCCACCCACGCGACTACAGGTCGGGACCCTGCGTGGCTCAGGGCCGAGGGGGCAGGACTACCACCCTCGTATTAGACCTGCACGTGGACAAAGACGACCCCCGATACTGTGGAGTGCAGCTTAGGAAGGTGAGTTTTAAAACATCTTGTGATTCAAACTAGAATGAAAAAGATACACAACATTACATCAATTATATTGTTAAAAATATATATGTGTGACTACTAGAGGACCCGACAGACGTTGTCCTGTACACACATCTTAAATTCAAAAATTCCAAATTTTTATGAATATGCTTTAACAAAATCTGGACCGTTTTGAGTAAAATTTGTATTAAAAAGTTATTACAATGTAATTATGTGCCAAGTTTTATACTTCTGGGTTGCTTAGAAGTGAAACACACACACAAACTATTTCCGATAAGAAATAATTTTAAATAAACAAAGAGTTTAATAGTGTGTGTAATCAATTAGCTACACAAATAGTTTTGTAGGTTAGGATAAATGTTGTCGACGCACGTGTAAATTTAATAGAAAATCATGTAAAATACTCACTTCAATTGCACACTAAATTTGGAGAATGTATAGTTTTTTTTATGCACACTTCAAAACTCTTCAAACACTAATTACATCTGAAGGTAATAATTTAATTAACACACGATTTATTTCAACAAAATAATAACACGAAGTGACAAAATATTTCTGAAATGATCACAGCACCAACTGTCGGGACCAACTTGAATTATAATAAAAGATTTTTGAATATTTTATACCGCGATCGTAGCGCAGACTGCCGGATCCAATGTAAAACATTCCAAGATCAACAATTTATAAATAAAAAATTAATTAAATAAACATTTCTAAACCGAATTATAAATCTAAACCATTCTCGAGTCCACTGGAACAGACAAAAACTTTCATCAAAATCGGTCCAGTCGCTTAGGAGGAGTTCAGTTACATACACACGCACAGAAGAATTACATATATAAAGATTATTTGAAAAGATATTAATTAAAAATGCTAAAAAGCATGAATCTTCTGCATTTTCGTAACAATAAAGACCGGATTTGGCCAGTTTGTCTGAAAATCAATTTTCGACGCCAATTTACGTCTTTTTCAATTCCTACTATTAGCTCACGATCTCTATACATATTTTGTTTGTTTATTTATTTATTTATCTTAGTGTAATTTTCAATCGGTAATAAAATACATTTTAAAGTGCTCAATTGAGTTGAAATGTAATGTACATGATTATTTTGGATGACAATACAATAATTTAATTATAATTAATAAAAATTAATTGATTTAAACTAATTATTTAAAAATTACAAATACAGCCACGTTGGTGACCCTTTTGGCGACTTATATCAAAATTTGAAAAGGTTTTTTTCTCACGTGTTAAAGAATTCAGCTGAAAGGAAATTTTATACACACGATTGTTTTGGATGACGAAACGATACTTTAATGATAATTAATAAAAATTAATTACCACTTAATGTTGTGATTCTGTCATATGTATATACATATTTGTATTAATTGCAACTATTTAATAAAAAGTAGCTAAAATAAATTTTTTCTTGGTTGATCTAAGTAGGAATTGATTAAAAAAATTTTTTATATTACTTGTTTATAACAATAGCGTTGTTACAACAATGCAGGTGAATGTTGAGTTGTATTTTTTTGAATGTTTTTAATTAATATCTTTTTAACTAATTGCGATATCGGACCGAATTGTTAATCTAAACCATTCTCGAATTTACTTGAACTCACACAAAAAATTTCATCGAAATCGGTCCAGCCGTTTAGGAGGAGTTTAGTGACAAACACACGCACAGAAGATTTTTATATATAAATATATATTATTGGGTTTGTGACATTGTATCATGTTGATAAAGTACAGATGTAAGTGGAATAGTATGAATGTGACGTACACACATAATCATCATTCATGTCCATTTATTTTTTACAATTTTTTTTATGTGAAAAATGAATCAAATATCACTATATGTTTGATAAAATATTTTATAAATTATTAAAAAATTGAAAATTAGCTAAAAGATCATTTCAGTATAATGAGAATGGTGTACCTTAATTGCATGAAGAATTTCAAGCATGAACATATAACAGATTTTGAGGAAAGATTCATCGAAAACGGCCAATTTAACATTGCTGGCATAGAGGTTTCCGACTCCTCTTAAAGAATTCGTGAGCCTGGGGTAGCTCTGTGCGACCACTCTCGGGTTAAAAAAATCTACTAAATAACTCCTTTCACACACACACACACACCATGTAAGAACATTTTGTTCCATTTCCTAAGTTACTTGTCAAATATCATGCGAAATACATATAAGGCTTCTTTTTGCCAGAGTTGGAAGAGTCTGACAAAAAGACAAGCCGAGTCCTATGTCTAGCTGCAGACACCACAAGAAAAAGTATGGTGTCTTCGTGCGCGCGTGCTGTGTTCGACTGAATTTAAATCAATTACACGCATTCAGTAGCACGCATGAAAGACGTGGAATGCGGATCCTACCGTATTTAAATTCTGTTTTACTTTGGAGTATTACTAACAAAAAAGGGGTGAATAGTTTAGTTTCACAAACTAGGAAAGGATGCGACAAAATGTGGTAGTGCACCAGAGGCGTTAATTGTTTCTCTGGAACAATACAATGGATTATAATTAATCGTTGTTTCTTCATTCAGTTGTTTTTAAGCGAGCTTGTTGATTTTAGCTTTGGAATCTTGAGATAGATGAGTATTGTTTTAAATTTATAATTGATGAGATAACTAAACACGTTGATGAATACATATGAAATTCATTTTATCTTAATCCAAAGACGAATCACTCTTTTTACAATTGTGTGAAAGGTTTGTTATGTTTAAGGTCAAATTGTTTTCACGCTCATCGTCATTAAATATGAGCAGACAAATAGCGAAGTTTGTGTTTGTTTTTACATCATAATTTGGTGAAATTCTGATACCCTTGCATTTATTGTGAAAGTGCATTATTTTAGATTTTAATTGTCAGAAAATATTCAAGTGTTCAAACAGCGTTAAATTGAGTAATGTTATTGGCTTGAGTTTATGAGAAATTTAAAAAATTAGATCCTTAAAATCCGGTGTATAACGCGAACCTGTAAATTTCAGTCCATTTTTTTTCAGTGTGCGTTATACGCCGAATTTTACAGAACATTGTACTTTTTTTCTCAATACGCTGTGTATTAGGAACTAAGCCTTTCAAGACACGGCAAGTCCCCCTAGAGTGGAAGCCATTTCATTGGTGGCATCATCTAGTGGAGGCTTCCGCTACCCAATTGTGATGTTTGAATTTTATTCAATTCAAACTCTCGTCGGATGATAACTATTGCCACGATTTAATTTTGCCGAGAGTACCAGAGCCACATTGATACTCAAGGGATATTTTACGTGCCGCATAATCATATAACATGCGTGCTTACAATTTTCGCATCCAGAAAATTTATGGACGCCAGCCAGGATCGAACCCGCAGCCTTAGGCTTATAAAGCGGGGGTACAGTACCTCTAAACCTCCGGGGCCGACTATACACATTATACTAAACTGTGTGATTTTTAAAATTATAAGAGTGTCAGTTTTCTCTAAAATTTAAATATTATTTATTCTTAGGATTTTTTTAAAAAAATAATTGAGGAATTATATTTTATAAAAATACAGTCTTTTAGACGTTCAAGTATTCTTTGAACGTATTAATCATTACAGAAATTGTGTATTGTTTTAAAAGCAAAATTAGCATTTGTTTTATTACTAGTAATGAGTATTACTGAAAAAGAACTAATTCTTTTACGTTACTAAAACAGAAATGCCATTGTGCTGTTTTATGTTTTTCTATTTCGAATAGAATTTTTTTTCCATTTCGTGCTGCCTTTTTCTGCAGCAATTAATATTAAAAATTAAACATTTAATAATTTTTTCAGAAAAATAAATTTATATTTTTTCTTAAGTATTGAAACGTTAACAAGGCACATTTTTTAAGAGTACTTGAATTATTGAAACAGAAGCGCCATCACATTGATGTTCCTATACCAATTTAAAGTTAATGTTTTCTTAATTTATAATGTTTCGTTTTATGTTGCAATTAATATTAAAAATTTCTAAATAAGTACTCATTTTACTTGCAGTTGCGAAACACCTCTATGAGCTAGAAAAAATAAACATCGTGTTTGTATACAGTTTATATAAACTCCGTATTCAGTGGCGTAACAGAGAATATTAGAGCCCCTCCCCCCCAAATAAAGTCAGGTTTGGGGCCCGAAGCTGGATCTTACAAAGGGTACATACTTGGCGTTAGGCCTTAGGCCTTCCAGAATCCTTGCTCCTTCCCCCCACGATGTGGGAATTGCGGGGGTGTACGTTACGCCACTGACCGTATTAAATTATTTAAGAGCTCTTTTATAATGTAGGTGGTTTAACAATCGCATTTAAATCTGGAAACGATTTTTTAATGAGGGAGTTAAAAACAGTGGCGCAACGTGCACCCTCGCAAACTCTGGATTGCTAGGGGCCCAAAGCCTGACTGACGTCAAGTATAGATTTAACCTTGCAGCCCAAAACCTGACTTTGCAGGGGGACCCAAATATTCTCCGTTACGCCACTGGTTAAAAACATATGACTAATAAAACAAATTAATCAAAATTTCAACTTTATCTTGTTATTGGACAGGTTTTGACTTATGCTAATAGGTTTCATTAGCAAAAGAATTTCGCATAAAAATAAAAAAATTCGTACCATTAACGTGTATGGAATATTACAACCTGTAATTTTGCCTTGCATCAGAACTAAATAGGTCGATGATGATGACTAAGAAATGTAATGCCAATTAGGTCTTCCCCCATTGAGTGAAAGGCACAAAAGTTTTTATTCACTTAAATTATCATTTATTGTTGTAATACACACACCACAAGAATGTGTAAAAAGGATTTATATTAAATTTTTTTCATAAAGTTTTGCGTTCCGTACATATTTGTGGTTAATTATTCACGGATCATGGGTTCAAGAAAAAAATCATTGTTCATATAAGAATATTCATTATTAATTCACATTAGTTATGTAAAATAATATTTGCATTTTTGTTTTATATCAAATGGTTAGTTAAAAAGTATTCTAGCATTACTGAATTCAAAATATAGATACATAAAATGAGAATTGATCTACACAAATAAAATATCCTACAAATTCGAAAAAACCAAGAACAGCATATAAATATATAGGGCGTTCGAAAAGTATGACTACATTTATAAAAGGAAGTAGGATTAAGCTTGCCGAATAAGGATAATAACCTTCCCCTTCAAATGAAAATTTGTTCGCAATAGTGCAACAAAAAATTGAAAAAAATAACCCAAGATTGCTAAACACATAGGCCTAAATTTCGCGCTTGCTATCATACATTAATCTATTAAACATTCAAAATAAAAAGAATGACTATTATATAAATGTAATTAGTAGCAAAAAGAAACACATAAAAGCAAACATAAATTCAATAACTCGTAAAAAATTTCGTATTCATGAAGTAAAATATATATAAAGCACATATTTTTTTTATTTGAAAAGATATTTGATTGAATTAAGAATAATGTTTGTTTTATAATAAATAAGTTATTTATATAAATGCTTTATTGAATTTTAGATGTAATGGGTAAATATAAATTTTTGACTTAATGCTTTCAGTGGTACTGTTTATGAACAAAATAAATTGAAATAAAAGCCTTTAAAGAAAATGTATTTACTAAAAACATTCTCTTGTTGAGAAGAAAAACGAATATTATAACGATCTCGAGACATATATACTATTACACTACATTATCTTAACCATTACCCTACTTACGTAAACATTATTTTAGGGAGATATTGAATACACACATATCTAATCATTAGGTATTTGCGTTACTGATGCTCAGTTGATTGTTTTTTGTATTATTATTACAATAAGGTATTGTTATACCTCTACTTTTTTTCAAGGATCAAGCACTGGAATTTAAAAAAAAATCTTTAATTCAGTTTTTGAATGACCCCTTAATGTGTTTGCATAACTGTAACATCGAAATTACTTCGTGCTGTACTTGAACTTTTGATACATTAGCATATTTTTTTAAATCTTTGGTCCACTGATTTCAAAGCAATAAAGTGCTTTCAATCGGAAAGAAGAGAGATCTTGGAACAGAAATTGATGGTGGATTGATTAGAATTGTGTTTTAATACTTAAAATAAATTGATTACACTGTATTGTTACAGATAGTTTGGATTTTGTTTGCTTATCTGCCAATAAGGTATTGTGTCTACAAAAAGATTGTTTGCAGGTCAAGTTAAAATACTATTTTGGAATAAAATGGATCTTGGCGACAAATTTTGGTCCCATAAATGGACAAGTCGTCAAATTTGTCAGCAAAAGTACCTGACAAAAAATTAAGTCACAATTCCTACTTAGTTCAACAAATAAAAATTTTACTTTAGCTATTTTTATTAAATAGTTACAATTAATATAAATATGTATATACATAGGACAGAATCACAACATTAAGTGGTAATTAATTTTTATTCATTATTAAAGTATCGTATTGTCATCCAAAACAATCGTGTATATAAGATTTCAGCTCAACTGAATGCTTTAAAACGTGAGAAAAATACCTTTTCAATGCCAGCGTGGCTGTATTTGTAATTCTTTAAATAATTAGTTTTAATCAATTAATTTTTATTAATTATAATTCAATTATTGTATTGTCATCCAAAATAATCATGTATATAAAATTTCTGCTTGATGGAGCGCTTTAAAATGTATTTTATTAACGATTGAAAATTCCACCAAGATAAATAAATATATAGAGAGTGTGAGCTAATAGTAGGAATTGAAAAATATAGAAAGGCTTAAGATTAATATTTCATGAAAACATTTCAAGTTCTAGAACTTCCCCTCCCCTCCCCAACAAATTAAAATTATTACTTTAAAACGATTCAAATATTAAAAAGTGGCCACAGTAGCCTAGTGGTTATGGTCACGAACTCTTGGCTGACGTGTCGCAGTTTCGAGTTTTGGTACCATTAAAGTCCCGTCTTGTAGAAAGGGCATTGCACGTTAAATCTGTCAAGCTCAAAGTTCATCAGTAAGGGGGGTGATTTGTTTGAAGAGGGGGTGCTAACTCGGGTATCGTCCTGTCCACTTGACCAAGGTTCAAAATTACGAGGTCTGTCTCTTGTTTCTTTATAGTGAGACGTTAATAAACACTCTCTCTAAACCAGCGGTTCTTTAACATTAGATCTCGTGGCCCCCTTTATGTATAGACCTGACATCGCGGCCCCTCAAGAGATTTTGAACACTCCTCCCTAAATTCTTCTTCTTCATCGAGAAATATGTGCTTTAGAAGAGTTTTTCACTGGCGGCATTTTAGTGTTATAGTCTAGGATGGCATATCTTTCAATTTTTCTACGAGGCTTTTCAGATTCTGTAAGTGAGTGAGTGAGTAGTGAATAGTAACGTCACGCTGTTCAGCTTCACGAGGGCTTTTGGCGACAGACCTCGTAATATTGAACCACGATCAAGTGATGAGGATGACACCTGAGCTGGCACCCTCCTCTACTAACTACCATACTAATGGGAGGATGTTTGAACTCTCGAGAGATTTAACACGTCCTTGTCGGGTCTTTAGTGGTACTGGGTTCGAACTCGTGACAAGCCAGCCACGATCCGATTCCTTGACCACTCGTCAAGATATCGGATCTGTAAAAGAGGGAACATTAAATGAAATCTTCGTGGACCCCTAGAAAGGCGCTGCCCCCCCAAGAGTCCACGGACCACAGTTTAAAAAGCGCTGCTCTAAACCAGTGATCCACAACCCCCGGTCCGTTGATCAAATGGTGCCGGGCCGCCTAAAGAACATTAAACTAGTACCATTTTATTTAAAGTGGCGCATTTCTCTCGGATTTGCGCAACGTTCCACGAAAATCACTTTATATTCCACGTTAAATCACTTTTATTCATTTTTGGTGTAACTATATTTTATTCTGAAGGCATATTTAAATGTAACTAAATTTAAATTGTTAAATCAAAACAATTTAAAATATAAACAATCAACGTGTCCCACCCTCAGCGGGCCGTGGTAAAATTATAAAACATTGACCGGTCCACAGCGATAAAAAGGTTGCGGAGCACTAAATGATGGTAATGCTAAACGATGGTATGCCGCTGCATGGTTGCAAAAAAGTGCAGAAAGGTGTTATGCAGGCAAGGTATGTATTATAAATTTGGAACAACCCTCTCTTCGAAGGAAAGGTTGAAGAATGGCAATATTTCAGTACTACCTGTATAATGCTCTAGGTATAAAATCCCTTCCTTTCTCAAAAGTTCGACAGCCCAGGGTGGTCCTTGACCTTCTCAAGAAGCCTTTTTCAGGCCAGCCTTCTTCCTGCTAGAGTTCTCCAATTATTAGTTTTCAAAACTGGGAGATATTTTTCTAGGCCCTTAATCCATCTTATATTTCGTCCATCTTTTTTCCATGTTCCAATTGGTTGGGCATTGAAGACTTTTTTTAATGGTGCTGTCTTCCATTTTGAGAACGTGGCCTGTCCATTTAATTCGTTGTATTTTGATGAAGTTAACGATGTCAGATTCTTTATGTGGGTGATAGAGATAGAAATTTGATCTGCTTCGCCATGTTCCATTTTCCTGAATTCCTCCAAAAATAAATCTTAAAATCTTTCTAGGGTAGATACTTAGCATATGTTCTCATCTATTCGAGACATGGACCAAGTTTCACATGCAGAAGTTAATACTGGTATTAAGACTTTTATACAATGGAACCTTTGTTTTTCTTTTGATTAAATTCGATTTTATATGTTATCTGTTCCATTAAACATCTATTAGCCATAGTAATTCTCCTAGGTATTAATTACACAGAAAAAATAACTTCAAGTTCAGATACGATAGAAAAAATGTGAAGCACACCTAACCTGAAAAAATTAAAGTACGAAAGAAAAAAAATACATATTCCAGGGATTACGCATCAACATAAACTACCCAACAACTATCACCAGACGTTTAAGTCTTTTCGCAATTCCCTTTCTATCTTTTGAATTTCTAAAGATACCCGTAGAATGAAAGCAAAATAAAGAATACAAATTTCATATGAATCATTCATTCTGTAGTACATTCCTCTCGCCTGCGCATTTGTAAAATTCATTTGACATGAAAGGGAATTGCCGCCATAAGCAAAATAGTCCCGCTGACGTACATTTCTCGAATGTCCAAGCTGTCACGAACTTTAAAATCAAGGTCAGTCCTGGATTTTGTTGGAGGAATGCTTTTGTCAACTGACCTTGCAGATGACCCTTGGCTCGCGTTGAAAGTGGAGTTAAGGAATGAAAAATAAAATAGCATCTTTGAAATGTATGCTGTATTTTGAATCTTTTCATACCTTTTTTGTAATAAGAGAATGTATTCCTCCATTTTTTTATTGCCGTCTTTCTGATGATATAATGTTCCCCTATTCAAGTAACACGAAAAAGAATAACTTCGAGGATAATACTGTTGTTCTGTAAGAATGCTGTAAGAATTTTGCAATTTTGTTTGGGTTGATTGTATTCTTTGTTTATATTTATTAAATATTAATATCGATTTTTTATTTGTTCCATAAAACCTTTTTATGAAGAAAGCTTTGCCCTTCTGTCAGTAAAGAGATTAGTGACGCTAACTGTTGTGCAGTGGCATAACGTACACCCTCGCATTGCGGAGGGTCCAACGCTAAGTACGTATTTGGGCTTGGGGCCCAAAACCTGAGTTTGCAGGTGGGCCTTTATATTCTCCATTACGCCTCTGCTTCTGTGCTTTTGGAACTGGGTTTGAATCCTAGAGAAGGTATGAATGTTTGTTAATGTATAGTGATTGCGTTGTATGGGGGCACTCTAAATATTCGTCGAGCTGCAAGTCCTCTCATGAGAGAAAGATAAGTAAGACGCCCCCTGACCCTCCCAGGGTGTTCACCCCCAAAATCGGAGGGCTGCTGTAGCCTAGTGTTCAAGGTAACGGAGATTAGTACCGCTGAAGACCCACCGTACAGAGGAAGCCGATGCTCGTGAAATATGTCAAGGCTCAAACATCCTCCCTTTGGTGTGGTGTGGAAGTTAAGTGAGAGGGGTGCCAGCTTAGGTGTTGTCCTCGTCACTTGACCATGGTTCAAAATTACGAGGTCCATCCCCGAAACCCTCGTGTGGCTGAATGGGGTGACGTTAGTATTCACTCTCTACCCTAAAATTGGGGTGGAACAGAGCCAAAACGTATTGTCACCTACATAGTGCTCAAAGCTGTGGCTACCGACAGATGTAATCTAACCTCTTGCCGAGATGAATTTCGTGTACCTATATCTAACAAAGTTGATTGGGAGGCATTGGAATAATCAGTATGAATAAGTAAAACAGAACACTCTCCAACTTAAGGTTTTTGGAATAAAAAATTATAATCAATCAAAAGTAAAGAATTATATCGCCTTTTCTCACGTAGAATTAAAGTAGTGGTCAAATAAATCAAAGGATTTATGCCACACAAACCCGGAGATAATTTTTTATTCACCTATGATTTAAATCTGCGAAGCTTTTGTAGCCACAGGGGCCGAATGGTCATGGCGTTGTCGAATTATGGGTCTGAGACCTAGTGCTACTGAAGACTCGCCGTGTAGAGGAGCTTATATACGTTAAATCTATCGAGGCTCAAAGTCCTTCCATTGATGTTGTGGGAAAAAGTGAGGGGATGTCATTCTCGTCACTTGAACGTGGTTCAAAACTGCGGGTCCGTCACCAATTACCCTCATGTTACTCTAGAAGGCGATGTTAATACTAGAGACAAAAAGTTCCTGCATTCACGTAGGTGTTCGTTGGAGGAGGAATATCTATATTGGTTGTTGGTAGCGCTAATAAGGGAAACACACAGCTGTCTGGAATTCATTTCCTGTACTTTTGACATAAGCTGCAAATCATTTCTGACAAAGCAAATTTTTCCTTCGTCCGAGCCGCGTGCAAACATCAAATTCGGTATTTTGCTCAAATCCTTTTGGAGACACTCAAGATGCTGAAGAAAGCATACTGAAACGATTCCAGATCCAGAGAATTTTTACCTGTTTCCATGGCTGTAAATGAAATTGAAGGAACATCCTTTTTTGAATTCAAATGAAGTGATCCAAAATGCGACAAAACAACTGAAGGACTTCTCAAAAAATAAATTGTAGGAGTGTGTTTTGAGCAGTTATATGAACGCTGGGAAGAATGTGTAGAGATGCAAGAGGTCAGCACTTTGAAGGCCAATAAGATTAAGTTAGTGTTCTGTTTTTTTAATAATTTGTAATTGACCTATTATGGAAACTTTTTAACCCTACTGTAAACATTGACTGAGAAATTTTTTATTGATAACCGTCATGAAATTTTATTTTATTAACCTTATAATAATTTTGTGACTTATATTAAAAATCCCCAACTTGCACCGTATATATTTTATTTTGACCGAAGTATCTCATGTTCTGCCATTCTGATTTTAAAATTGCGCTATATCATGCTGCCATAATACAAACACATGTTTGAAGAGATATAAGCTTATTAAAATTCTGTTGCTCTTTTGCGTTGATATGAATATATCTGAGGAGGCTACGTGTAATTGTTTGAGAAATTCTGCCATATAGTAGCGTAATCAAACGAGAAATACAATTTTAGGCTAAATTCGGAAAGAAAATATTGCAAGGTATCAAAGAATGTATGAATTAAATTCTCAGAACAAAAACTGAATCGAAGTTCTACAAAATGTAGGAATGTCATTTTGACATTTCTAAAAAGTTAAAACGCATTTTTTTTTCTCATTTACAAATTTGTAATTCCTTAGTAGATTTCGTAAGGTTGTAGTTTTTCTGTTATTAGTAAGTCATTTTTTTTAAAAAATTATTCTATAAAAGTAGAGAGTTGTAATCCTAATACATAATCATGCATTTGATACATATAAACTATTATAAAATTAATAGTTGTAATTAATGCATGGCTTCAATAAGACGAGTAATGTATTGAAAATGCAATTAAAATTACAGCTTGAACGGTCTTATGAATAATTTGATTATTTTCTTAAAAAATAGCCTTAAATCTATTATGCATAATATCCTTCTCTAGTGAAACATTGATTTTTATTTGATAATATAATGAGATCGCACAAATAAAAAATAAAGTTTTTGTCAAAAAATTATCTTTAAAATAATTTTATCTAATTGGACCTCAGAACAAGTATATTTGAAAGAAGATATATGTATGCAAATTATTCTTCATAAAATTAACTTATTAAATGGACAAATAAATGTTATGATGCATAAAACTAACATACTTTCTACACAACTTCTGTGCTTTTTTTGTACTTGCATAAAAAAAATTTTTTTTTCATAACTAAGTTAAAATAAGTCGAAAAATAAATGTTTTTCTCTCTTATTTAGCCAAGTTCTGGCGATGTTACAGTCGCTTTAGCCGTGAGAGTACATCCTACCTTAGAATTATCAGAAGACAAATATTTTTTCCTGACATGCGGAAAAGCAGGGTTCAGGAATGCCAGGTAAGCAAGCATACTTTGCAATAACTTTTAATTCGTGTTGTGCTGCCATCTGTTGAAGTATATTATAACTAAAGAATTTTCCCAGTTAGTTCATAGAGGGCAGCACAATATAATCAATTGTTTAGGTTTCTGGGCACTATAGACAGGTGGATTAAAATGCCCACAAGCAAGGAAGTTCAAAGAGTTAAAAAGGGGGAACATGTATCGGAGATTTTTTTATTTTCATTAAATTTCCACTTGTCAATATACTATAAACATTTAGTATGATGAGCAAATTTAAATCTCATTAGCTAATTTTACACTCCTAAATTCTGTCAATGGAACCATTTTAATGCACAGTAATATATGAAACTGTATATAATCTTAAAAAATACTACATCACTTTAAAAAATTTTCCCCATCCATAAATTCGCTACTTTTGAAGGTATTGAATAAGGAATTTACATTCACATTGTGAAAAAGCATTCTCGTAACATATATTTCTTTCATTCTCTAGAAACGAAACCTCAAGGGTTACTCTAAATTTTTACCACGATAACAAAAAAGTTCAAGAGCTTATATATAATCAAGAATACGAACTGAGAGCAGCTATGACAAAACCTGATGGTATGTTGTTTTAATATTAATATTAGACTAAGTTTTAATATAAATATCATCACTGATCGTTAAACAAGTCTTTTTCAATTTATTTTGCAGACATTCACAAGTTAAAAGTCAGGTCCTGTCTCAGTTTCTCTCCCAACACAACAGAAGTGCCGCTTATAGATGCAAATGGGTAATTATATGAATATTTTTCTTTTTTCGTGTTTTACTCTGAAAATCGTGTTTTAATCTGAAAACTACTAAAGTAACTACATTATACGGTGAACAATTATGTGTAAAACATGACTTCTTCTAGCATGTGAGTGTGAAATTATCGTCCTAATATTTTCCCAATTTTTCTTTTTAAATTTTGCAATCACCTTTATTTTTACACTGTATAGTGTACATATTACAAATATTACTTATTTAGCATCTTATACTTGTTTGGTTATTGAATGAAAGTATAATTATATATATATAGAGAGAGAGAGAGAGACGTTTAAGATTTCTCTTGAGGTCTTATCCCCTTTGCCTCTTGCAGCCCTTTTAAGTAAACAGTATATAACATACCAGTGGCCTAGCTATCGCCGTATCAACGCGGTTTCGCCTTGATACGGCTTGGGGCCTCAAAATGTGTAAGAAATAATGCAAAATATTGAGAGCCCACCTAAAAGTGCCTCCAAGGAATTTTGATACGGGGCCCACTCAGAACTAGCTACGCCAGTATAACATACGTTGTCAACAAACGGTAACGTGTAACAAATGTGAAGGACTCACAATCTCACAAACCTAGGCACCAAACAGAACTTGATGGATTGTCACCTTTTGACTAAATGGGTTATGATCAGTAGCGCGCACAGGAATTTTTCAAGAGGGAGTCCGGGGTCGAAAGTTCACCATTCTTGTATCATGCTCCTTTTGTATTTGTCGATTTTCGGGAACAAAACACAGTAAAAAAACTAATTTTTGAATAAATAATTAGCATTAATTAATAAAATTAATCATTAATAACAAGTAATTAATTAAGTTTTACGTACTATATACTTAGAATTATGATCAATCGGAAAAAAAATCAAGGGCTTTGGAGGAGGGGGGGGGTGCGGACCCCCCTTGTGTACGCCTCTCTCTGGTTATGATGGTAGGCCAAGGACCTAGATACGAACGTGACATAATAACCAGGCATGTTACTGTTACCAGATGACCTATAATTTGAAAATCTTTTTTAAAATATTTCTAATGGGGCTGCGGATTGGTGTTTTACCATTGCAGATCTAGAGTACATTCCCCGGGAGCTGGTGTCTCCTTTTAGTGCGGCATCATATAGGCGGTACATAAATCGCCGTAAGCAATTTTGACATCCAGTTTACAACCCCAGAGAGAGGCTCCTGAGCTCTGACGATGCGAAACCGTTCTCTTAATTTTAATGTTACCAACAGCACCTAAGCCAAACAGGCACTCAAGTTATCTTTTACATGCCTCATAATTATACGACATGGATGCTGTCGATTTTCTGCATCATGAAAATCCACCGACTTGGTCCGGGGTCGATTCCGCAGCTTTGGGAGTCCAAGACCAGCATCAAACTACGCCACCCAGCTGGCTTTCAAAATCTTAGTTTGGGGGAAAATACGTCCGGGTATAACATTTGAAAATTAAAATTAATCGGATCATGATCTTATTGAGGCAGAGTCGAGAACGAGACGAGACTCGGGTCTCGAAACCATGCCTTAAAATGTTATATATATATATATATATATATATATATATATATATATATATATATATATATATATATATATATATATATATTATATATAATATACTATAAATTAAATTATAACCATGATAAAAACCGAAAATTAAATTATAACCATGATCAGTCATGGTCTCGAACTCGAAAATGGAGTTATTTCTATTGAATTATGGGGTTCAATTCTGATGTACCGGAAGACTCACTGCTTAGAAGGGCTGATGCATTTTACATCTTTTAAAGCTCAGTCATCACTTTGTTGTGGTATGGAAGTCTGGAGTTTTGTGCCAGCTTAGAACTTTCCTCGTTTCTTAACAGAAACTCTTAATTACGAAGTCTGTCGCCAGTAACTTTCAGGTAGATTCAAAGTGTGACGTTAATAAGCAAACAATCCAAAAATTTAATTTTGTTTCGACAGACAATTCCTATTCATGTATCTTTAAAAAGGTACAAGTTACACTTGTCTTTAAATACTACTTGTCTATAAGTTGTCTTGTCTTGTAAGTCAATTTGAATTGCGATGTGGAAAATGTGCGTGTTGTCATATTAACTGGGGAGTACACAGCTTTCAATATCTAAGTTATATCTCATTATCTTTTTTAATGGGTTTATTACGAAAAAGAAAAGTTTCTTAAAGTTTTATTTAATATTTCAAGTCTCTGATCTAATATAAAGTGCTCTCATTACTTTTCAGCTGTCCACTGACACGATTCCTGAGCGCTTTTCACTACAACGAGACGAGCCATTCTGCCCACTCACTTTTGTCGCCAATATTTAAATTTCCAGACACCAACAAAATTTACGTGCAGTGCGATGTCGTACTTTGCCGAGGACCTTGCGAGCAGGTGAGAATACATGTTGTTGTTTTTTCTTCACTAAAAAAACTTGATGCAACCGTTTTTTTATAATAATTGTAACTGACTGTGCCTAGCAGTAGAAGTGCCCTCTAGTGATTACTGAATTTTAGTACAGGCCAGGCCAGGAGAGGAAAGAAAGTGGTCACTATGAAAAATCATCCATGCTCTTTGTCCATTATTTTTGCTGACGAAATATGTATCTTTAAGTAATAAATAATTGTTACACGAACGGAGATTTCATTAAAAGCAACCTCGAATTTACCTCAGTTATTTTAATCTGTAACGTCAAACGCTCTACAGTTGGATCTTGAAATTCTTCAGGAATAAAGAGATTATTAACGAAATGATTCGGTTAACTTTACTAGTAGGTGGTAATTTTTTTTCAACAAACCATTATAGACAATTAAATGATTTTATTAGACACGTTAATGTGTGTGTGTTAAAAATGTTTTAAAAAACCGAAAGCTCCTCAGCTGGTGCTGTTTTTCTCTAAGTAAAAAAGATGCATTTAGTATGGTCCGTTTTATTACAGTGCTCATAAGGGATGGCTTAAGGTATGGGCCTACTGGACCCAGGCCTTATCTCGTTCTTGACTCATCCTTCATCAGATCATAATTCGAATAATTTCAACGGTCACATGTTATTTCCGGTTGCATTCTCCGAAAAACTGGGAATTTATGACGATAAGTCAACTGTCTCCATGTGATGACCGTCGTCCCCTACAGTCCTGTGCCTACCACCACACAACATAATTACTCATTCAGTCAAAAGTACTCATGCAGTCGGTCGAGCTGGTTTGTGAGACTGTAATTCAAACACATTTATTTGTACGAGTGTTTGACAACGTAAGATATGACCCTTAAATGTAGATAGTGCATAGGTGGGACCTACATTTTTGTAGGGGCCAGAGCCTCATGAAATCTTAAGATGCTCCTGAATGTTCATAGTACTTAACAATCTGGAATGTGTTCTAATTCAAATTTGAAAAGAAATAATTAAAGAATTGTGCTCTACTTTGGTTAGACTCAGTGGCGTATACAAGGGAAAGGTTTTAGGACTCAACCCCCTTCCCTTTGCGCTTTCATCTACGTGTTTTTTAGAATGTACCCCCCCTTCCCATGAGAGAGATCTGTGTACGCCATTGATTAGACTCAAAATATATTGGTCATCGATTAATTCCGAAGGAATCGATTAGCATCCAGAGAAGGTAAATTGTAAGGGTAATTTTCGACTAAAATTAATTTCAGTAACAAGCAGTATGTTCCATTAGATTATTTTTAACTGGAATTCTTTTGTCTTACAGCCTCCATGTCGCAAACCCTCCGAACCTTTGCCTAGAGCTCTACCTCGTATAAGGAATGGTACAGAGGATGGTCAACTCATGGCGTCGACATCTGCTTATATTATACACCCTGGGGATCCGATACGTACGTATTAGATTTCTCCTTGAATTAGATTTATTTAACTGGGGCTATACTTAATTTTCCTTTTTCTCTCCGTTTCTCTGTGTATTTCATGATATTATATGAATATTTATTGTTTACACGTATTGAATTATTTATATCTAAAACGTAGCATTAAACGTTCGATTGCATTGAAAAACATGTAAAGGAACATGCCTACCAAATTTCAAGTTTGTAGGTCTAATAGTTTCAGAGATATCGGGATGAGTGAGTATCTTTTTCCCTAATGGGCTTCATATTGGCAACTGAGCCTTTGCAGACACGTCAAATCCCCAAATGTGAGAGCCATTTCATGGTGGCACCATCTGGTGACGGCTCTCGCTGCCAAATTTTGATGCTTGAATTAATTTTAATTCAAGTTCTCGTCGGATGTTAAATGTTGCCATGATTTTACTTTTCCGAGAGTACCGCAGCCAAATTGATACTCAAGGAATCTTTTACATGCCACATAATCATACGACATGCATACCTACGATTTTTGCATCCAGAAAATCTACCGACTTCAGCTGGGATCGAACCTACTACCAAGCCGACATATATAGATAATGAAGATTAACGACATTTCTCGATATTTCAGTTATTACTATTTTTTTTAGGTTAATGCGATTCTTTTCAAATGTATCAGACATGCTTACCTAAGCATGCCTTGTAACTTTTTAAAATTTTTGTTATTTATATAATTTTTTCGCAGTTTGCCATGTTATCATGTATTTAAATCTTTAAGCTGTAATACTTTGAATTATTGTTTGTTTTGAATTTTAGTGGCGGAATCTCTAGAGAGTTGCACAGAATGGAGATTCCCATGGCTAATTGGATTGTGTATTTGTCTCGCCATCCTCCTTCTCGTGATGTTGATAGTCAATATTTTCCTCTGCTCTTCCCTCACTTGCACTTGTACAAAAACAGAGGTAACTTTCGAACATACATATGATAACTATTTTTATTTTTAGATTAACTCTTCATTTATGATTTCTATTTTAAGTCTCAAGTCCTACTCCTGTTTCTGGAAATGGGTTTTTCTTCAGCATTATGTTCGTTTTTACTGTCTACCTATTTCGGCCATATATGATTATATAGATAAAAACAAAGTGTACACAGGATGTGTCAAATTCGCTACCCGGTCAATTTTTCGGCACGCAATAATATATAAAATATCTAAAATTTCTCCCACAATAGAAAAGATAGTAGCAGAGAAGAGTGTCAAATGTCAGGATGTATAAACATTACATTTTTCTTGTTCTTTTATTTATGTTTATTATAAAATGTATTAGCGAAAAAGCCCAATGGTAGCGTATCGCGCTTCAACGTCGCAGGTCCGGGGTTTAAATCCCGGGGTGGACAAAGTCAACTCAGCCTTTCATCCCTTCAGTAGGTCGATAAAATGAGTACCAAGTTTGTGTGTGTTTGGGAACTAAACAATTCGCGTCAGACTGACCACCTGCTCATGTACCTTAGTGCATAAGGTCACAAAAACTGAGATGGGCACAGTAGATATTGGTCCTTCCTGGGCTGTTGCGCCTCTGAGTTTAGTTTATAATGTATTATTCAAAATAAACTAACGTGTCTATGAATATAGATTTTTTTGTGGCCCACCTAATGTTAAACGTTCGCTTGGCCCAAGTTAACCTTCGAGTTTGACATCCTTGCAGTACATGGATAATTCTCATGACTTTTTACGTTAAAGTGAATTCATTATACATACCTTAAGTTTTAATTAGATTTTATATGTTCTTGCTTATAGATAAATAATACAACATTACATCATAAATCATTCTCTGAATACTTTCAACTCATACATTGTATAGTTTCTGTGATATGAATTAGTAACCGCGGTAGCTGAGAGGTTGTTGAGACATAGTGTCAGCGTTGTTTCTGTCAAATCAGATTCAAATCCTGGTGCCACTGAGGACTCGACGAGTAGAGGGGCTGATACACGTTATATCTGTCTGAGCTCAAAGTACTCAAGTTGGCGTGGTGTGAAAGTTTGGAGAATGGAGTATCCTATTAGGTGCCATTCTCGTCACTTGACAGTGATTCAGAATTACGAGATTCGTAGCCAGTAGTTCTCATGGGTTTTTTTCAAATGGACTGCATATTGGCTACTAAACCTTTGCAGACACGGAAAGTACCCAAATGTGAGAGCCATTTCATGGTAGCACCATCTAGTTGCGGTTCTCGCTAATAAATTTCGATGTTTGAATTAGTTTAATTAAAGCTGTCATCGATACTAAATTTTGCGGTGATTTAATTCTGCCAAGAGTATTTGAGCCAAATTAATGCTCAAAGGATCTTTTACATGCCACATAATTATATGACTTGCGTGCCTACGATGTTCTCATCTAGAAAATCTATCGACTCCAGCCGGGATCGAACCCACAACCTTATGCTTACGAAGCAGGCACGCTACCTCTAAGCCTCCGATCCGACGGTAAACATCTAATTATATGTAAATTAATATATTACATCGTACAAATTTCAAATAAGTAATGTTGTGTAATGGCTATGCAGTTGCAAACAATACATAAAAACTGAATTAACATTCATTATCGAAATACATGGTGTAGTTAAAAGTTTTTTCATTGGGTGCAATTTAGTGATCTTGTTTAGGGTGGTACATCTTTCAATTTTTTCACGTAACCTTTCAGTCAGTGAATGAGGAAAATCGGAACATGAAATGAGAGACCTTCAACGACCCCCTAGGAAAACGCCGGTAACCCCCACGGATTACGGTGGTTCGTTCTAAATCATTCGAAATGATCATTAATAATGAAATGTTGTTGTTGCTCATCTCCATGTCTATAGCCAAGCTAGACCAAGTCATGATTTCATTCACTCTCAAAAAGTCCAACACCATTAGAGGGTCTTCATAAAGATCTTGTTTTGAAAGCCCCAGGCAGTCAAGAATGTGTGCTGGAGATACCTGGCAGGCAGAACACCTAACACAAGTCGGAAAAACTTTGTTTCCTTCCTTAAAAGTGAAAGTTCGGAGGTGGCCACTCCGGAAACTGTCAATAATGAAACATACACAACATTATTACAATTATGCTCCCCTCCCTATTATTTAAATATCAAATCTTTTTCAGGTGGTGGACAAAGAACCTTCAGAGATGGACGACTATGACCCTTATAGAGTAGGATGGGTTTCTGGATCCCACTACGGCTCTCGTAGTTCCCTTCACAAACCTGGCTACCTGTCGGGAGGGTCCACCCTCAACTCCACTGCTCGTTCTGTGAGCAATGCCAGTGACCACTACGCCATCGTCCATTCAAGACCGGGCAGCAGGTATTCACAACACTCCAGCAAAGAGCCCCTACATAAGAGCTCTGGAGGTTCCATTCTCTCTAACGGCCATCACAATCATTACAACTCAAGAATATAGGTCAGTGTACAGTACAGCTCAGGGAAAGTGCTACGGACAGTTTATACTGCTGGAATAGGCATGTACTAGTTTCCCAAATTGGCATTAAATGGACAATGGACAGTTTTAATGTTAGGGAAGCTTTTCTTTGTGGATCAAATGTATTTATTTGGTTTCAGTGCTTCCAGCTAGCGTATCACTTATCCATTACACACAATGACTAACTGTACTGGTGTTCTTATTATTAACAAGATTTTATGATGTGGTATGTGGAACGCACGCCTTTTGAAAAGTGATGCTTTTTTTAACATAGATGGTATACAAGAAAGTGTTGATTTTTAAAAAACAAAATTGTACCGATTTAAATTATATTAATGAATGAATATCAAGATTAATTATTTAAGCGAGGAATTATTGACATAAAATTTTACTGGTAAATATTTGCAATTTGAATGAAGTTTCCAAGTTGACAATTCCAAAATTTTAGTTAAGATCCACAGATTGTTTTTCAATTCCTACTATTAGTTCACACGCTCCCTATATTTATATAACTTGTTGAAATTCTCAATCATTAACGAAATACTTTTTTATTCATCGACACAAGTTCAAACATATTTTTAAACTTGTAGTGTAGATGACACTTATAATGTTAATGCAGTTTTTTTTCAAATATTAATTCATTAATAAAATTTTATTCTTTATTTCTGACGAAGTTACAAGCAGCTATAACAGATGACGCCACCAAAGTAGGAATTGACTAATTTTTTTTATATTACTTGTGTTTAAAGTTAAATTTATATTAAATAAAAACAAATTGCAAAAAGAAAAGAAAACTTACTATTTATAAATATAGATTTTTATCTGTTATGAACCTGCTAAATGGGAATAACTACTGAATTAAATTAAGTTCTTAAATCTAGAAAAATACTGAGACCAAACAGGGTTTTAAATTTTGGGAAATATAGATTGGAATTCTTTTCCTTTAATAATGGTTATTTGTTACATGTGATGCCATTTTAATACTTTTATTCAATGTATAAAGTTTTTCACATGTAGGAAAAAATCTCATATAACTGTCATTTTTACTAAAAAGAATCTAATTTTAAACAATCCATTCAAATTCAATTCTATGTAGTCAACTCATATTATACTTATAGCTATCGAATATTTTACAAGTTCTGTGGATACCTAAAAGAAAGTGGTTGCACGGCAAACTATACACACAAGAACCAAAATAAACATCAGTTGATATTAATTTTTAGTATTATCAGTCGGTATTATTAAAATTAGTTCAACAAATTGATTGTAAGTTTTGCATTAATTATGAATACACATTAATTTGTATTCATAATTAATGTAGAGATCAACACTATGGTGACAATAATGAGTGATATTCATAAAAATTATTCAACAGAATTACCAAAATCAAATTTCAATACTTTGATGCAAGGCTGAAAGTTTCTTAAAAAGGCATTAATTGCCCTGTGTTGTTGAGCTTACTGTATGTAGAGAGTTATGTGTTAGAAATAGCAATAATTATTCATTTCTCATTTTAGTTCATCATTATATGACAATTTATCATTCATATGCTTCTAACTTCATTAACAATTTTAGGCACATTTTTTTTTATTGTGGTTCAAAGTGTTTTGGGGTGTTAGTTTTTGTTAATTCAGATGTTTAGTTTTTCTAAAGTAAAAGCAGTGTGTAACAGGAAAGAAAACACTGGATATTTTTTGTTTCGATGAGGATAATTAAATAAAATTTATTTATATATCTTGAAATGCTCGACAAATGTATATTAAATTTGATACAAAAATCTTAGCATTTAATAAAATTATAAATATAGAATGAAATATTTTTTTCCCTTACAGCAAGAGTAAATTTTTTAGACATAAATCTGTAAAATGTACAATTGTTGATTGTTAACATCTTCGATAATTTTTTTATGTAATACTTACTGCTGGGAAATAGATGTCATCTTTGTAAATATGAGTAAGTTTGTAAAAAAAAAAAAGTCACTCTTGATAAATTTTTATAACTGTTTGTTTTCATCCATAAAAAGTACAACGCTTATTGTGGAAAAAATGTAAATATGTTATTTTTGTAATGAATAAAAAATTTTAATGTATATTGTTTGAATGAAATTTATGTTGGTTTTGTGTATATTTTATTTTATTACAATGAACTAATGCACAAACATAATGTTTTTTAATCTTGTGGGCCTAGTTATGGAAAGCACATATTAAAAGAAATAGCAGAATGATAAAGGAACTTTAATTCTTATATTATTTAAAAGGTTATTAATGCAAGGTTAAATGTATTTTCAATAATAACAAGTTTAAGCAGTTTATTTGTTAGTTGTATAAAGAAAGTTAAAAAAAGAGTATATTCGAAATTCTTCTATTTATTTTTAAAGAGTTTCTCTGATACAACATACAACTAAATAAATTGCTTGGTTTACAAGTTAGTAGCACTTTATTATAAACAGTTGTGTTATAACATAATTTTAAATGTTACAACTTCATACATATTGAACTTTTTTAATGTGTACTTTCTCACTGAAGAATTAATTTAATAGATAATTTTACATATCAAAGCAATTAAGTTATTTTATTTCATGAGTATATGATACAAACCGTTTAAAAAATGAAATAATTTATTTGCACATTTAATAATGAACTTTTCGAAAAAAAATATTTAAACACATTAAAACAATTCTTTATTTCTAAATAGGCAGGGGAAACAAAATGTTTCGTTTAAAACTATTTATTATAGATATCTCCGTGAAATTTTTTATTTCATATTCAAGTACCATTTATATTTCTCGGTTCAAATGCTTAACAGAAAAACAAAACATAAAAAATGCTCAAACATGAAACTTTTTTACAACAAAAAAGCATCTAAATTAAATCTAAATACAGAAAAGAATAAAAAAAAAAACATGAGACATTTTTTTTCACCTGCTGTTTTTAATTTGGTCCTTCAAAAGCGACATTACATAAGTCTATGTATGTTGATGTAGCAGAATCAGTTAATTCTTTTTATATGATACAAGTTTCTTTCAATTAGACTACACTATCCCTATCTCATATCTAGCATTACACTACAATTTTATTGCTTGTAGAGATCATGTAGCTAAGCTCATCAATGGGCTTAGCTATCCTTAGCTCATATTCTTATCAAAACAATAGATTTCTTGAAGTGGATGGCATGTCTTCCCTTCCCGAACATACATTCACATTCGTTTCAATAGGATTCGTATGTTTTCAACCGATTCTGTAAACTCAAAAAATAAAATAAAATTGTCACATACCAGTTGATTTTTAAACAAAAATTCATCAATGTATATTTGTTGAAAGTTTTAACCTAATTCTCCTAAAAAAATAACAAGGTACTTAAAATATAATATTGAAGGATTTTAAATGTAAAGTTTAAAAATTATAAGAATTAAAAAATTAAGAACTTAACAAAAACCAAATTAAATAATTTTACTATTGACTAACACTTGAGTTACAGAATTAGTTGAAGCCACAACTAAAAAAAAAAAGGGAAAAATTGAATGAACGTAGACAACGGAAACTGAATCAAACATAAATTAATATAAACTACAAACTTAATATTTTTCTATTAGCCAATACAAATTACTCAAGTTCATAGCAAGAATTGTATAATATAGTGAGACATAACTAAAAATATTTAGTAGTAAGCTTATTTTTAATAAAAACTAAATTCAAAACTCTAAAAAAAAATTTTCATGCATACTATGCATTGTGTACAAATTTAATCTGCAGTAAATAAATTTACTTGCCATTTTACCATGCAATAAAAAATTGCACTTTTTGTATGCTAAAATATGATTAACAGAAGATGTATGCAAATGAGAGAGTAAGATGTTTTTCTTCATTTGAACAAATATTTTTTTTCCCTACTTCTTGCTATAAGCTTGAATAAAAATTAAAAACAGGATTATTTTCCACAGGAACTTTTCCAAGACTAGATACATACAGATAAGGGAATGGCGACAGAAACATTGTGCTTTCTGTTTGGATTCAGTAATGTTATTTCTAGGAAACACATGAAACAAATTGAGAGAATATTTAAGCCTCAATAAACAATTTTTAAAACATTATTTATTTATGCTTAAACTAAAATACAACATGACAAAAGAGATACGAGGAATATCGGGAGTAAGGTCAGCATAATGATATATAAAACAATACAGTGAAAAAATGATGCTAAAATAATTCTTATTTTAGATAATTTGTTTTCTTTATATGTTTTACAAACTGTTTAAAATCAAATTCATATATTAACATTGAAATCAGGCACATTAGTTTCTTTGATATTAATTTTGATTTTTCCAAATGGTTATGTACAGATTTTGTAGGCTGACTGAAGCCCCAATATCCCAAAATGTCAGTTGCTACACAGTTCTTAAAATCATTAGTTGCAGGGACGTTGACATTATATCATTAATTACACAATTAACAAGGGTCATTGGACTTGAAATGACCACTATGACTAATATCTGTGCAAGCTACAAAAATACAATTGTTCAACATGATTTCTACAACACAGATTTTTTTTATATGATACAGTACATCAGCTGAAATACACAATACAGCAATACTATACATCTACATGATTCATTTCCAATTGCTACAAAAACAAAAATATCAAATGGCATTTTTTTTGTTGTTGAAGAAAAAGATGGAGAAATATAGTTCGCATCATCAAACAGTATATCAATTTATCCATAATTCTCTTTCACATAAAAATCAAGTTTGGCAAATGTGAGCCAAAACGCAATGAAGGTTGAAAATACCTTCCCAAAGGCTTTGGAAAGCGATTCATTTATAAAAATTCATTCAAGCATTTTCAAAATAAATAGAAGACCTTCACCAATGAATCGTTTATAGAATTCAGCTGCCACCGGTATTAAATATTTTACTTAAAAATAAAATTAATTGTTCATTTTAAGAGAAATCACAACATCTATAGAGGATTTCCAATTGCACATATAATGTACTAGCACACAAAAAAAGCATTTTTGAATGTTTTGAAAATTTTGTCAAAGGTAACAAAAAATGTACTTTTATTTAAAGATAAATAATAGATATAAGTAAGTAATTTTAATAGTTTCACATTTTTTTGTGTTTATCATAATTACCACTACCAAGTTGAAATCATTAATAAAAGCAAAATTTTAATGTCCTTTTATAATCTGTAAAATTTATTTACTAAGCATCTTCAGAAATTTAAATGAATATTTATATGTAAATATATTTTATCAAATTATTACAGAGGTAGATGATTAATACATATATTTTTAAAAACATGCATAGTTAAAAGAACTTTTATTTCTCTCAACCTTGAAATGCTATTTGGAAAAAGTTTTATAATAAATGAACAAAAGTTATTTTGGCATTTAAAAGTATATATTGCCAAAAAAACGTGATTGTTAATGGCATTTTTGAAAAATTAAATAGGTAATAAAACGAAGAATAATGATTTAAAAAATATATATTTTATCAATTATACTTTGACAAACCAATTAAATAGAATCTGAAATAGGCAAATTTGCTGTGTAACTAAAATATATTTTTCCTGTTATATAATTAGTCATTGATTTCAAGTATGAAAAATTGCTTAACGCTATTGAAATTATAGAAAAACAAACTGATAAGTTATTATAATATCAATTGATTATATTTCATCAAAAATAATTATAATTTGTTAAATGCTAATATTATGGCTATATAGCATGAAACATGAAAAATGCTATGATTAAAATATTCATAATAAAACTATAATATAAATTTAAACAAAAATCCAGAAATATTTAGAATTGGTAAAAGTAATTTATGACGGGAAGCAAATGCTATATTCATCAATATTTTTAAATTTTAAATAATTCTACCCAATTAATTAAAACAGTGAAAAAAATCTTTCACACACAAAAAGAAATAATTTTTAATAAAAGATGCCAACTTCAACTACTTTTGCCTGATATGTATCCATGTGGACAATTTTGTATCACATTTAACCAAAATTTGGTTAATATGGATGATATGTGAGATTTTTTTTTGAAAAAGAGAAAAAGCAAATCAAATAGCAATTAAAATTTAAGAAATATATCAACATAATTTAAATAAATTCTCACAAGAAAAATAAATTAACATTCAACTGAAATTAATTTCAATTAATGTCGAGATTTATTTTATAATTGCTTCTTTGACAGTAATTTATGCATTACAAAATTGTACTCTTTTTTTTCAATGCATATAAAAAAATGTAATTAAATTTTTTAAAACCGAGCATTTAAATTTTTGAAAGACTTAAACATGATACACAACATTAAGTTCATTAAAACAATGAGATATTCATATAACAGTACAAAATGTTGAATGCTATTACAATGAATTTTATTTTGTTGAATAAAAAAAAAATCACTTATATAAATGAAGATTAGACAAATGGATAATGGATTGCATATCACAATCTCAGTTAGACTGAAAATCCTTTCCTTAACTTTTTTTGAAGCAAAAATAAAACTTTCAGATACTTTCTAAATATATCATAATAAGATAAAATTAAAACTGATAATACAACTGCAAATTTAGTTAGCTAAAATAGCAATGTGTAGTACACAAACTCTTTATACAATTCCAAAATTGTAAATGACCATTTTAAAATGATTTCAGAGAAAGTACAAAAAATGAAGCTCAACACAAAAATATCTAAGTGCATGTTCTACACTTTAGACTCAGTTGTATGAAGCTTGTGTATGAACCTGGATTCCTTTATTTTCAAAGAAAGCTTCAATCAAAGTATTGGTGTCAAAGTTAACAAGTGATTCTCACAGGAAGAAATCAACATGGCACACACAAGTTAAAATGTTTTGTTTAAGGAGTTAAAATGTTCCTTAATGCAGAAAATAAATCGGAAAGCTGATTTTTGAAGTATAAAGATAAGTCTATGCCCTTCCTATATTAAAATATTTTAACACTTATTAATCCTGGTTTTGTATTTGTAACATGGTAAATACAACTTTAAGAAACGCATTAGTTTACATGGCAATTATTGAGTTCCACGTAATATAATGAACACAAGTTTAGTAAATTTGAGGAAATGCTTTCCTGTACAAAATCAAAGTTAAACTTTATAAAATATATACATGTACATGCAACTGAAAGATTTGATCTACATGATGCCAGCATGGAACTTATAGACTGTATATGGCACATGTCTGTACATTTGTGGGGAAAAGAATATGGAAATGCAGAAAAGAATTATATCATGCAGCCTATAATAATCAAAAAAAGCAAACATTAACCTTTGAACTTATGTAAATAACTGAGATGAAGGGCAAGGACCCTTATAACTAAAATATTACAAAATTAAATATCATATGCTCTAGCTATTTACAAAATGACAATGATTCTATACTCAGAAATCAGTTTTCCAGTATGCATATAATTAGTGCTTATGCAATAGTAAAATGAGCAAATGTATAAGAGAAACAGAAGAACTATATCTTGGCAACACTGAGGCGTTAATACTAAATGAATAATCAGCATAAACAGACTTTTTTAACACATTAAGAAACACATTGAGACATAACTTGACAATCACATACATTAGATACCAGAATTAAGTTATACACGGAATGATTTTTCTCTGGTATTTCAGTAAAAAGCTTTTTTCCCCCATTTTTCACAATAATTCTTCTGCACGGCACTAGGCTGAAAATTAAAAAAAAAAAAAAGAGTTCTCTAAAGATAAAATTGTATAACATCAGTCTTTCTTTTGCATTTCTTTTAAATCTATAAAAACCCAATGCTCTCCACCTAGACAGTACAGGCGCAACAGCCATGGATCTAGCTATAAAATCACACTTCAAAAAGTTTTTACTTTTTATTTACTGTAATAACGATTCCCTTTGTTTATTTTTGTTATCATCCCTTTTATCTAAAATGCAAAAAAACTGTCACTCTAATATAGTGTTCACTTCACCAAAGAAGTGACGTCCAGGAACAAGCACTGAAGGTAGGATACGCAATGTCATTGCAACGTGAGGTATATATCTGTATATACTGCAATGAAAAGTGAGGTAATCTTTACACAGTAGTTGCAGCACAGCACTTTCTCATCTGCTTGAGAACCGATTTGGCCGGAAGATTGACTCAGCTGCTTTCAGCTGTGAGATAACACTCTAGGGGGTGAGTAGGGATGGGAACTGAAAAACTCTCATTTTTTCGAGGAAGAGCTAGATATCTTTCAACCCCACAAAAACTTATTTTTAGAATATCTCAGAAAGAAGGGTGACTAAACAACATTGTTTATATTTATGATCAAATTTTGAAGGAGGGGTATTTTAAGCAGTTTACTTAAAAGTCAAGTTTGAAACATGCTAGAAAATCAACCTCAATCAAAATGAAAAAAATTGTGCATAGAAACAAAAATAATATTTGTATTTATTTCTCTCATCAAGATGTCATACATTTTTAAAATGAGCATCAAAAAAGGAGTTATATTTTCTACTTTGAACTTAATTTTTGAGCAAGAAAATTTATTAGTGACTTATACAGCTCTATACCCCATAACAAAAGGGCAACCACAGCAAATATTGCCATAAAAGTCACTCCTCAACAAATATTTGTGTTAAATTTCAAAACATTGTAGCTGCGTTATAGAAAACTGCAAAACAGCAGAATCCCATCCCCTTAAATAAATTACAAATTAAATAAGAACTTTGAGAGTTTTCAGTTCTGTAACCACTACCCACTCTCTATAAAATCCCATGCTGTACACTGAACTATGTATGGTTTGGAGTTCTCTGTACCTAACTTTCAATGTACTTTTAAGGACATGTAGTAGCTTGTGGCTCAGAGTTTATTGAGGAAGACAGTGATAAGTCTTCAGCTTCCTCCATGTCCTCCTCCTGTTCATCGTGCATACCTTGAGGATCAGAATTTACTTCAGAGTGGTGATCGTCCTCTTCTCTCGGATGTTGCATTTCAGGTGGGCACATATGGCCTGGTTCATCAGACATGGGTTCTTGTTTGATGTGGATATTTGAACCGTTTCTGAAATTAAGTTAGGTTCTTTCATTAGTGAATTTTTATGCGTAGAATGTTAAGACAGTTTATGTAAAAGTTTCATTTACTACAACACAATGTGTGGTTTGAACTGTACTATTAGTATTATTAACCAAATAGTATTTTTCTCGTTAATTGTTTATTTGTATGTACATTTAAATGCTATACCTAATTTCTATTGAATTATTATTATTTACAATTTCCATCACTATGTATATAAACGGTGTTTGTATATATGGCTTTGTTTCACTCCAGCACCGTTCAACTGATCACTATGAAAATTGGCATGTATATGTACTTTTGTGTGGAGAATAGTTTATGTGCTTTCCTCTTTGTTGCTGCTCCCCACCAGGTGGCTCTATAACATTTTAACTTCTGCACCATTCAATTAATCACCAAGTTGTCAACATAGTAGCTAAAAATTATGCCAACTTAGCTCTATTGTCAACATTTCACTATGTATCCATTGAATCGCCATTATAATGTAAAGAATGGTGTTGTTTGCAAATATTACAATTTTTAAAATAAAATACATAAAACAGAAAGTAATATTAAGGTATTACACATCCAGATATAAATTATTTACACTATTTTAAGCATTCATTATGCAAAATTTGTAACAATATATTACTTTTGCTGAGCAGAGATCAGCTTAGGAAATTATTTTCAAAATTCAACTCACAAGGGAGTTACAGGGGCATTATAAATAAAAGAAGTCCTTTTTATCAGCTGCTAGACGTACAGACTTAAAATTTAGCAAATATGATTTTTTGTTGAACTGAGATAAGCAAAAAGATTTTTTTTTGTTTAATTTGCAATTCACTTAAAATTAACTCATTAAAAACTTCTTTATCCTTCAATCTGTATTGTTTAATTTTTCAATTCACCCTTGTGAAGAATGGGTATACCAGCTAGTTCAATATGTATTTTATGAAAAATAATTATTTTGTTGTCATGCCAGTTACCAACATCATCAACTATGTATTTATCTTTTGTGCGATGGCAACAAGAAATATGTGTCTTATTAGGAGAGGTTCACCTCACAAAGCTGCTGGCCTTGTCAAAAAGCTTTCTTTGCAAAATTAAAATTTTACAATGTGTTTCCTTCTTCAAATATGTATAGTTTTTATTCATAATCAACATATGAGCTAAAAAGGAGCATTGCAAAATTAATTCGTTCTATATATTTCTGTTATATTATATAATTAAAACAATATTCATCAAAAATTTTGAATTCTCCTTAATTTATTATTGTAGTTCTAATAACTAAGAAATTTTGATTTATAAGCATCAAAAGAGATATAAAAATTTTAAATACAGATGAAAAAAAAAAACCTAAAAATATGCTTTTGAATAAATTGAGAGGGACAATTATTTGAAATAGATGATCATAAAAATTACCATTACAATTTAGCCTGTGCACGTATATTATTAAGTTATTAGTGTTTCAACTCCAGAAACTCTTGGAAAAGGTCCTGTAAAGATAATCTGAAAACATTTTTTTCAAGTTACATTTTCATAATTATTGCATATTGAGAAATTAAAAATTATATATCCATTATAACATTAACTCAAATTTCCTAATGAAAATGAATATAATACTAAATGTTAGTTATGTTGTTTAAGTAAAAATATTTGCATAAGTATGATTTATACTTAAAACTTTCAACTCTGCACAGCTTGATAAATTAAGATACAACTTACATAGCTGAATTGTTCATGCCATGGGTTATCATTTCTACTACATAGCGCTCTGCTTCACTGAGGGCAGATGGGCCACATGATTGAGAAGTTACACAATCAGGTGTGGCTGCAGGTGTTGGCGTGGACGTTGGAGTATTTGGCCCTGCTCCACTGCTCCCCACTGATGAGTTAAGGAAGGATAAGTTACTCTCCGCCAAAGCAGCCTTAAAGGAAGAAAAATTAACAAAAATTGTATTAAAAAAGAATAAAACATCTATGCAACAAATATAGTTCTTATATTCATTTTTAACATTAATCATTTTAATTAAAACATAGGCACCCATTTGGTATAGTGGTTAGTGATTCTGAATACTGTGCTGTAGGGCCTGGGTTTGAATCCCAGAGAAGGCATGGGAGTTAGTAAATGTATAGTGCCTTCACAGTATGAGGGCACCCTAAATATTCATTGAGAGGGCAAGTCATCTCATGAAGTTGGTGGAAGGGGAAGAGAAGTGGGAGGCCCCTGACACCCCCACTGGTGTTTTTCCTTAAAACTGGGGTGGAACTGAGCCTATTAGTACTTTCACCTGCATGATGCTCAAAGCTACCAGTAGCAGAAGGTGTACAACTAGCCTCTTGCCATAATGAATTCTGTAAGCCTCGATTGGGTGGCATAAGTAACAACTATTAATACACATTTCAAAAGATGAGTTAATAATAATTTTTTCATTGCTTAACATTAAATTTTTTATAGTGATATAGATTTAATACAATTTTTTCTCCTCATAATGGATTTAATTTTAATCTCTGAGAATGTTTCATTTGACAAGTTTTTTGTTCAATAGCCATAATTTTCAAAAATATATTAATGATTTCAAAAATGTTACTTTTATAGAATAATTTCTTTCCTTATTTTTGGTTACAGAGTTAAAACCCAAATCAATTGTTATGTAACTGTTCTGTTAGAAATCCAAAATATCAGGTTGTTAAAATAATACTACATATAGCAGTTCATATAAGATGTGATTTATTGCTATTAAAAAACAAGGAAAAACCAAGAGATATGGTTTTTCCTTTCTTCACTTGAGAGAAAGGCGGAAAAAGTGAACTTAGTACATTTACTATAAACAATATGTTTAGATTAAAAAGCAGTTTTAAAATTAAAATTCTTATGTTATATGCAAATTTTTTTACAATATTTCTAATCAGAATTATACTTTTGATTCAAATACTGGAAATAATACAATTAATGAATAAATTTAACAATCAAACTGCCATCAGCAAAATTTGCGTTTTAATTTTAGAATGAAACAACTTAAGACTTAACATAGTATGGTATTTACAGTATTGTTTTTAAAGTAGTAATAAAAAAAGAAATACGAAAGACTAATTCATTCAGAAGAGACAGAATCATATACTTGAGGATCTTGTATCATTGATAGGGCAGTAGTTACGCCTCTGCTTTAAACACTTTCATATAAAATCACACAATAAGTTTAATAAAATGGAGCTTTTGCAATGAAAGACTAAAGCAAATTTTAACGATGAGAAAAATGATACAATTCTCAAATCAAGTACACATATATAATTAGCCATAAATAATAAGAGTACAAACCTGTAAAGAAGCATTGAGGGAGTCCCCATACAACCCAGGGCTTTGTCTCAGGGGAGGACTACCCATTCGACCTTGACCGTGCATGAGTGGTACACCTTGAGGGACAAGACCCTGCGCTGGCAATTGCAGACTGCTAAAATGTCAGAAAAAAATTTAACATTCATAAAGAGAAACAAAACAATCCTGTTTTTAAAAAAAATAAAATTTTTCAGCCCCTTATCCTCCCTTATTACAACAAGACAAAAGAAAATAAATAAGTATGATTAATCAATACTAATAAGAATACTTACTGATTACAGCAAATATGAATGACATATTGAACGAAACAAGTAACATTTTAAAAGTTTTATTAATGACAAAATCTAATACATATTGTGAATTATGTAAAAATGTAATATTTGCTCCAAAACACTTAGAAATGTATACAAAAATTGAATGAGAAATATATCACAATTCATATAAGATTTTACAGTAAATTAAAACTAATCATTACCTATAAAAAGCAGAGACAGATATAATTACAAAAACAATTCAAAATGGAATTTTTAAATTAGCACAATTTTTTTTTACATATGGATTAAAAATACAATATATATCAATAACATTCATTTTAATCTATCTAAAATTTTTACAGAAAAATGATTAAGATAAAACAGTTACTAAAAGTTAAGTAATTAATAAACTAGCTAATAAGTTAGACCCTGTTTCAATTGATGGTATAATTTTGGTAGAAAAGTTAAGTGGTCATTATCAAATGAAGAGTTTCCCATCTAAATTAGGAAACAGATTAATGAGAGAAAACGAATTTGTAGTTAGGAATAATTTATTAGGATAACAACAGATTTAAATAAACATACTTTATTTCATACTTTTCGAGAACAATAGATGACACACTACAAATCACAGAACTTATTTCCACAATTTTCCAACCACATAATATAAGTAAATTCAGATAAAAAAAATGAGCATGAATGGATTAAAACCATCATTAAATAATAATGAAACAAAATATCTAAAAATTCTGTATTCTAACGTATTAGGTGCTATTGTTGTCCTCACAAATGAAAGATTGTTTCACTAAATATTTTAAGATACAACAAATTATTAACTATTGTAAAAATATAACATTTACTACTGTGATTAGCAACAAGCTTTGGCTTTAAAGCTGAATATCATCAAAATATTTTATTCAGTTTAAAAAGATATAAATGAAAAATTTATGGAATTATATTAATGTATAAATTGAAGTTATTTCAAATCACAAATTTATACTTTGAATTCTTAATATTTGTCAAAATATTAAATGAGACCAAAAAAAAATTCTAACAAAACATGAGTTAATATTTTAAATCGAGATAAAATCGGTAAAGTGCGACTCTACATCAAAATAAATTGACCAAATAGTAAATAGAATAAAAAAAATTCTAAATCTATGTGTGTAATATTTATTGAAAATTTATTTTCGAAACAATTTTTTTAATTATTAATTAATACTTTAAGCAGCTTTATAACCAAAAATAAAATTTCTATTTCAATTCCAGAAGTATATAACACAAAATTGTTTTAATAAAATTGTTTTAAAAGTTTTAAAATAATATATACACACACATGGTGAATCTAATTTATATGATGTAATAATGTAGGATGAGTAAATTTATATATAGCATTTGTATGTATATATTTTTATAAGTAATTTAAAACAGTTAAATAATCTGATTTAACTCTGTTATTTAATTTGACATGCATATTGTTACACATATTATTCTTTACATTATCAAGTAAATCCATTCTAAACTATTCAACTGAAGCATGTCTTTCATACATATTTCCTTTTAAAATGCAAAAGTGGAAGTATTTATAATGATAATAATGTTAAAATAGATTTAATTATCTTTGAACATTTAACTGACACAATTCTCTATCATCATTTATTTGGTCCAAAACACTAAAATGAAATCTTGATGAGCTTCACATTTTTAGGTATATATATATACATGCATATTTCATCGAAGGGAGAGGTTATGTGTATTATCTAAAAACAAGATGGTATTTCATATCATTATCACAACTTCGTAAAGTATTCTTCACCTTTAACCTTGGATGCTAATTATGGTACTCCTAAATAACTTATTAAATAATGAAACTCTTATATATAAGTTGTTGTATGAACAATTTAGATTTTTCTTTTGAAATAGTCTATTTTAAAATACTCTGATACCAAGATTAACTAAACAGGACGAAAGATTCTTTTTAAAGAATAATTGTTACTCAGTTTTACTCTTTTTTTCCAATTATGATATGCCACGAAGTTCAATATACCAAATGGCTGTTTTCCTTCTTTTATGAATCTTTCATCAAGCCTAACAAATAAGTTAATTTGTTTTAAAATGACACAATAAAAAGCCGAACTGTTATTCTTGAAGAAAAAAAAATATTTTTTCAATAATATGTGAAATCTGAAATACACATATTTTTCAAAAAATGGTATGTATCACACCACATATAAATAGAATAGTAGAATTAATACAATATATCAATTTACTACTGAGTTTCAAGAAGGTAATTATTAAACTTTTTGGAGACTGCTAAAATTTCTACTTATGCATCTATGTCATGTACTACTTAAAGCTGTTTTCAGCTTATACTACAGCATTCTAATACTAGTTCTAAACTATGAAAATTATTATCTATGAATCCTATGAAAATTATTATCTAGTATTAGCATTAGAATGACTCCTTGTAAGCATGAGATATACCAAGGAATAAAAATAATTATGAAGCAAACTTTGTTCACAATTGAACATTTGCTGAATGAAGCCCATACTAGGAAAATAACTACTACTTAGAAAATACTTAAATAATTTTTGATACATATTTTGATTTTAATAGTCTCACTTGTATGATATACTCTACCATCACTTTAACTTTTCATTTTGCATTTTTAATGCTAAAAAAAGAGCAAGATTTAATCTTCCCATTTATCAAACAACTTTAAAATACAATATTTTTAAAATAACAATTGAGAAATTATCAGATATGTTTTTTTATAAATGTTATTCATTACTTTTTATCCATTTTTATCAGTTTGATTAGACATCCGATTTAGGGGGAAAAAAAGATATTTTTAATGCCAAAAAAAATTTCTTTAAACAACAATGCATATAAATTTTGTTTTATTTAAAGATTTTTTTTCTTAAAAAAAAAGAGCCCTTTTACTAAAAATGATATCAAACATAAAAAAAAAATTGAAAATAACATCGGTGACAGGAAATATATATATATAACTATTATTCAAGAGAAATCACTCCAAAAATATTTCATAAACAGAATATAACATCAACAAATTATTTATTAAAATTTCTAGAAAAGTCAAGTCAAATACCAATATGTCTTTGTCTTCTTTCACAGAAAGAGACATTTTGCAATAAAAATATAATAAATTAAGCTGCAAGAAACAAACATGAATTAGTACATTTCAATAGCTTCTCAGAGGATAAAAATGTCTACAACTGATAGAAAGGACAAGAGCATATTTTATTTCAGTAGAGAGCTGTATGGGCAGGCAACATGCAAGCAGTCATGCAGTGGGCATGGTTAGCAAGCGACGTCGTGTCAAAAGAAAATAAGTAGGAAAGTAATATAAAACGAACAGCAGGCTTACTGTGAGGAGGGGATGTCAGAGTCAGGGTATTTTCGGGGACGGCCGCGACTCAGGTGGCGCCGCCTCACAAACTCCTGGTCATCCACTCGCCACCATGACCCAAAGTCGTCCTCATACCGAACAAAGCATTTATGGAGAGACAGATTGGTGCGTATTGCATTCTGTGCAGAAAAGGGGATATGGAGAAGGGAAAGGGGCCATAGGTATATTGGGAAACAAATAAGGGGAATGTGCAAAAATTACGGAAACATCGAAACAGAGCAACAAAAGCAGACGAGTCAATCAACACACATTCCAGCAGAACACAATATATATAAAAAGCATATAAAGACGGTGATGCGATACATTAATGCGCACACACACACATTCAAAGGAAGTTAAAAACAAAATAAAGTTTTAAGCAAGGATATTGGGAAACACAGTTGCAGTTATATTCAAGGGAAGTTGCATCACCACAGAGAAATGATGGGAGGTTGTTCAGGACAGGAGAGAGGAAGGAGAGAAAGAGAAAAGAAGAAAAAAAATGAGTAAGTACAATGTTCAATGAATGATGTACAACATAAAAACATACCCTGACATTCGTTCTTGAAGTCGTTGAGGACGCCGTTTGTAGAACTCAAGTTCATCCACAGTCCAAACGGCTCCTTTAACATTTTCAACCCGCATAAAACATTTGTGAAGACTTAGGTTGTGACGTACTGCATTCTAAATAATTAAGAGCAGCATTTCAACACATGTGACAACTACAAATATCAACTAATAAACCTCATAGGAATCCTCACGCAAGACTTTTTCACCCCTTTCATTTTTTAAGAATTTTCTTTTCTAAAAATTATTAAGTAATTTAAAGTAAAAAACGAAAAAAAAAAATAACATTTTATAATATTCTTCTCCTTTGCAGCAAATCCTGAGAATTACATAAGACAACATAAATTGAAATTTTTCAATATAAAAACAATTTAAAACAGTAATGCACAATTCAGTAAGAAATTATTTCAAGTACTAAAAACTTAAAAACAAAAATTTATTTTTTAAACTATACCACACATAATTAAATTTACTTAGATAAAAAAAATTACTATCCCTTATTCTTTTGTTTGTATTAACCTCTCAGAAGGCAAGATGTTAAGAAAAATGATGATCTATTTTTATGCATGGTCCAAGAGTGATTAAATTTATTACTAAGTAAATTTTTAATATGTGTATTGCAGAATTTATGACATCTGCCAAAAATGTTCAAATGGTAAACCTATAATTAAATAAAAAATACTTATATTCAATATTTAAAATCTTGTATTTAAAATAATTTTTACAACAAAATATCTCGGTAGACATTACTAAGATTTTTAAGTTACTACATTGCAAACAAAATTTAATTTTAATTTAACATATATGGCACAGTTTTGCTTAGTTTTATTTAAATAATCCTTATTTCAATTGTAATGGTTAAGAAAGAAACAGTTACAAAGAAATTTTATCTTGTCCTCTAACATGTATGTAATAATTTATCCTAAAAATATTTATGCATTACTGTTTTTAACAAAGATAAAATTCTATCTCTTCAAACAATACACATGCAGAGTATATATTGCCTACTATATGTAAAAAATACAATTCAAACAGAAAAATAATGTCTACATATTTCATAAAAAATAAACTTTCTACAAAGAATTGGAAGATCATTATTGTGATAAGGGTTTACATTAAAACAAATGCATTTTTTTTTTCTACTGGAAAAGTTAAACACTAAGCAAATAGTATCTACAATCTAAGTCACAATGACATCAGCTATAAATATGATACTTACAAGAGACTAGCTTGTATACCATTAACACCAAACTTAAGTTGTCACTGTGTCCATAACTACATTAATTTATCAACTTTAATTTTTTGTTACATCTGCAGTTTTATCATTGAGTGTGTCACTTGCCAATAAGAAATAAAATTCATTAAGATTTATGATTCTAGGAAATTTGACAGAAGACAAGTGTAGAAGAAATTTGACACAAATTTTGAAACAGAAACAATAATGAATTTTGAAAATCTCTCCTTTTTAATTAGATAGAGTAATAAAACTACACATCCGAAATATTTGTTAAACTTTAAAAGCTTTCTTTTTAAAAAATTAATAAACTTCTCATAAACAATACAGACAGTTAAATAATTTTATTTAATATGTTACACTATTTTCAATTAATTCAAGTACTTTTAACTACAGTGAAGATTAGCAGAGAATTAAATATATGTTTTTATATCAAAATCTTCTCCCACTCTCTCAAAAAAAAGAAGAAAAAAAGGAGTGCACATTTAAAAAATATATATATTTTAAGTTATTTATGAACACACAAATATATAAAGTACTAACGATAAAACATTATTTATATTAAGTAAAATTCCTCCGATCACTGTAACTGATAAAAATAAACATAAACCTTTTCAGAAAAATAATAAAAATAAACAAATAATAATAATAAAAAAGAATTTTGATGTGAACATATTATAATTCATCCTTAAAAATATATAATTTACTCTGATCCTAAAATATATCAACATAGTAAACTAAATAACTTTTGAATCTAATCTTTAATATCTAAAGCTTTTTAAGAGTAATATGATAAAAAAATTAATATTTATTGAAAAGAAAGCTTTTAATAGTATTTGCTTCAAAACTGTCAAAGAATTTTTGAGTTAGTATTTAGGTGAAAAAAATTATAACCAATATTGTTGTAATTATGAATACAGTTTGACTAACAAACAGCAAGGGACAATAAAAATCACAGGCAAAGTACCTTGAAGGAAGAGTTCCGGAATTTGCCCTGAAAAGAACAATTACTTTATGCAGAAAAACTACTAATATGGCCTGCATTAAGCACAAAGAGATCGTAAAGATAGAAAAAGCTTAGAAAGTAACCCACTCAATGTAATAAACATGCAGAAGAAAATTACTTCAAAACACATTTTACCTCTACACTGAGAACAAAAATAAATTTAATTAATTAAGACTGATGTCTACTTTTAAAAAATTTGAAAGAATCTTTTTTTTTCACTCTAACAATTAATGGTATTCTAATAATTAAATCTACAAAAAAATCTCTATTCAGAAATTATTTTTTTGCTCTTGTGACTTTAAAAAATTAAATTTACCTTCAAAGGGCACAAATTATAAGTTTATAACATATAATGTAGCATAAACAGATGAGATATTGGCTAATAAGAAAGAAACTCATAAAATATACTTTTATATGCTTTTTTAAGAAAAAATTGCAAAAAACTGATGCTAAATAACAAAATTTTGGCTTAGTGACACTTCCACCAAATTTGATCAAGAAAATAATTTAATACATGAAAGAAATGCAATCAGAATAAATAAATTTCAAAAAATATTTACCTTCCACGTAGCAGCATTCCGTCTGAAGTAGCAAAATGTGTTTTGAAACCAATTGTAAATTTCATTCAAAGTAAGTTGCTTCTCAGGAGCTTCAATAATAGCCTGTATAAAATAATTTATTTTAAGTAAAAATTATAAGGGGTATTGGTTTTCTAATAATATTATAGAAATTACTTTTTTAAACTAAATTTGTTCAAATATAGATTTTTTCGACCTCACATTTGCTAATCATTTGCATTTTATTATAAGTAGGAAAGAGACCCAATTCAAATATACCATATATTCACAATTAAAACAATATACAAACACAGTAAAAAATACTGAACTTGATGTTATTTTAGCAGCTGTAAAAAACATGGAATGGAACATTATGCTAGAACACAAATAAAATTGAATTAATCAAATAAAAATGTTTGAATTATTATATTATAAAATAAAAACTAACAGTATAAGTGAACTAAACAATTAAAAGAATTGTTTACATATTTATGACAAAAAACACAATACATTTTATTTGGATTTTTTTTTTCAATGAATGAGAAAGGAAAAAAAATTATTGTGAATACAATAAAAAGTTGCAAGCATTTTTTTCAATTAAAATATTAATATACTTACACTGTAAAAACATCAAGAAAAATATCATGCGATTAATGACAAGTAATACGTTAAGATGTGCAAAGCAATCATGCATGAAAACTTCAGAACTAAAAACAAAATTTTATGAAGCAAAATATTAATTTGATCCTTTTTACACTAAATTGAAATAATGCAGTAAAAAGTACTTTTTTGTTTAAAGGGGCCTTAAAAATGCAAAATCATCGAATGCCAGTAAAAAGTTTATTAATTGTGGTAAACCTACCATGGTACTCAAGTATTATCGTAAGTGTATTGGTGACATTACATGAAGCGAAGCACATGGTCGCCTATTCAGAACATACGACATATGCGACAATTTGAGAGCTATCTTGAATGTTGCATTGTTGTGAATTGTACAGTAAGTATACCTTACTATACAATTCCCAAGTTTTAATGCTTATGGTGCATGTGCAGAAAGACACTTAATTTTGTGTGTTTGATGTTTAACTTGAAAAGAAAAAGAATTTAACCAATGTAGCCAATGGCTTTCCGAATTGGAAAAGTACCAAGAAAAGTATAAGATTGTTACTCTTTTGACATATTTGGACACTAATAGAAAGATACCAAAATGAATAAATGATTCCTCTAAAACTGTTTTTTCTAAATAAATACAAAATATAAAATTCAGCAAGCAACTTCTTTAACATGGCTAATTATAATAACAAATAATTTCCATCCTCAAATATAAAAATAAGAAGTTTCATTGTTACATCTATATTAAGAATTTTAATAAAATACAGGAAAAGATTGATGCAGAAAAATTCAAACAATGCACTAACTTGTCTTATTAATGAAGCATACGTAAATGGTGGCCTGACATCAGCATTTCGGTAAAATTCTCTGTTCCTCTGAATTTCTGTAATTACATTATTTTTTATTAATTATAAAAGTTTAGCACACAGAGAGAGATAAAGTAATTGTTAATCCATAATTAGTGTGTATAATTAAAAAAAATTTTAATGAAATTCTAGCATCAAATTTTGTGTTTAATATTTATAAGACACAAAGATTCCTCTCTAAATTGTATAAAATTCTTAAGTAAAATATGAAAAAATTATTCATTTTATGAATAGTAATAGGTGTATCATATAATACAGAATTGAGATAAAAAATTAAGGTACACACAATTTGCGATTATATCAGGATATATATAAACTTATTTTTAACAATTCCTTTAGATGTATACTTATTGAAAATCTTTTACTGAAAATAAATCCATAAAATATATTTTAGAATGTTATTTTTTCAAAATAAAATTTTAGTTGAAATGTTAATTTCATACCTTCCGTGATATCTAGATTGGCTCTTTCAACTACTCTTCTCCTAATAGGAGAATCAGGTAGAGAAGGAACATCTAATACTGAAAAACAAAATAGGAAAAATATGAAAAATACACTTAAATATATACTGTATTTTTTGACATTTAAATAAGAATAATAAATGCACAACGTTTGACATGCATATTCTATACTGTACCAGAGAATTTGGCAGAATTTTGTTTCACAATGTAAAAAAAAAATTTACATAACATCTAACAATAAGTAACAAATTTTAAACACTTATTTGGATTAAATATTAAATTGTTACGATATGAAACCCATTAATTATTAATTACGTAATAAACAACCAAATGAAAAATATTGTAACTAAAACATTATGAATAGTATACATTTTTAAATATATATAAATATAATATTAAATACTAATTATACAATTAACATTACTAATATAATACTGAAAACTATGTATTCTGTCTAGAAATACAAATAATTTCCAGTTAATAAATACTATGGAGGTTAACAATTGAAATACAAATATAAGAAAATTGAAAACATGATAATAATTTAAATTAATGTAAAATTTCACTACTTTATACAAAGTGAAAAAAATTATAAAGCTGCGTCTCTCTCTCCAAATAAAATGTCGAATTTTAAAATATTTATTATCAACAAACGGGGTTAAAATATGAATAGTAACGAATATTTGAAAGAATAAGTGCTTATTATTGAAACAAAAACGAAAAAGACACTGAAGGATTGCTGCGCGTGTATATGATCACTATTGCCGCCTTTCCTAAAATTCAAAATAAAGAGGGAGAGAATGCTCATTTTTAATTCCATTGTGTTGTGCTGCCATCTATAGGAAGTATATGAAAAACTAAACTATGAAAACCAAAATTTTAATCGTAAAACATGCCGAACCCATAATCAATTTATACCATGGTTTTTTAACGAAAAATATTTTGAATCAAATTCAGAGACTTGTCCTTCCCTTACAATAATTAATGAATCCATTGTCCTGCAAAAAAGATGCTACTTCCCATTCCTACAGAAAATTTTCATTAATTTCTTTATTTAATGATTTAAATTTTTATTATTTTCTTCAATCAATTAACACAGTATAAAAATAAAAAATTGTGGAAAAAAAATACATCTGAAACGGGTATAATAGCAAGAATAAAAATATAGAAAAAATGAGTAAAGCAATAACATTACTGTAAACTTAACAATAAAAATAAAAACGTGTAGAATAGAAAGAAAAATAATATAACGCAGAAAATACATTAGATCTATTAAAGGTAATAATTATTAAAACAATAAAGTTAAAGAAGACGTTCGAAAAAAACTAAGAAGTGATTCGTTATCATAGCCTTTGAAAACAGAAAGAAAAAAATGAAGAAATTTATAAGAATTATTCTGAAATATAATATTAGAATGATTGCTCAGAGTACCCCCTCCCTTTCCATATCCTACATTATATTGCCCATTCTGATAACGATTATTATGATGTTGGGCAAAAATCATAAAACTGTATGAAATACATAAACTTTATTCATGCTTATTAGAGAACGTCACTTTTTTAATTTTTATTTAAAATGTTTTTCACTACCCTTTAAATAGATACAACTTTTTCTCACAACATTTTGACTCACTGTTGTCCTGCAATGTAACATTTTTTTATGCAATCTGTTTATAGAGAATATTATTTTTCTGCATTTATTATTAAACCTTATTCCTCTGGTTATCTGATTTGATTTGAATTTACATTGCATTGAACAGTACGTGGGTTATTGGCGGCGGACTTCTTAATTTTAACCCATGCTCAAGTGATGAGGATGACACCTGAGCCGATATCTCATCTCCAAAACTTCCACACCACGTCAGAAGGAAGACTTCGAGTATCGACAGACTTAACAACGTGCATTAGTATCTCGATACGGTACTTTTTGTTACGATATCAACGTAGGCCAATAGCGCACACAGGAATTTTTCAAGGGAGGGGGTCTGGGGTCGAAAGTTCACCATTCTTGTATCATGTCCCCTTTGATTTTGTCGATTTTCGGGAACAAAACACAGTAAAAAACTAATTATTGAATAAATAATTACCATTAATTAATACAATTAATCATTAATAACAAATACTTAATTACATTTTAAGTACTATGTGCTTAGAATTATAATCAATTGGAAAAAAATCAAGGGCTTGGGGGTCCGGAACCCCAGGACCCCCCGTGTGCGCCACTGACGTAGGCTGTTTTTGCCATATGTACGAGAGCGTTAACGCGCGGAGCACACATTTTCGGACAGAAAAAATACCCCAATTTTTATAAAAATGTGTGACATTGTAACTCACGCTTTTATTTATAATATAGTGTTTTTGAAATTACAAAATATTTCATAAATAATTAGTTTTTCTTTTTAACATGTAAAGGGAGAGCTCATTAAGCATTACGGTACAGCAGGCAAAAAAAATGCAAAACACATTTTATAAAAGAAAAAAAAATGTGTCGTCTCAGATAAACATGCACAGTATGATAAAATAAGTGATTCTCTGCGGGATAATGAAGCCAGAACGTAAAACTAATGTTTGTGAGTACTTCTTTATCTGAAAAAAAAACATTCCGTAATTGGGTCCTATTCTTTAACGTTTACCGAAGACAGCCGTAAGAGCAGAACTTCTTCAACGTTATTGATTTTTTAAAAAATGTATAAATCAGTTTTTATTTTGAATATCACAAAATGAAAAATCTCCAAAAATGCTAATATTTTTTTCTTCCTTTTAAATTTCTCAAAGAAGGCAAGGGAATGGAATAAAGGGGGGATGCAATTTTAATTCTTCCTTAATCTCTCCTTCTCCCTTCATTACGTAAGCAACGTCCATCTCAAAGGCCATTGATTCAACCAGCAATTTAGGTATAAAAAAAATCACTCGTTCTAATATTCCAATTTCTTTTCGAATACAGCATTTTCCTTCTTCAAATATGCATTTTAAAAATACACACATTCGACAATCGTTTATTTTAAAGTCGCTAACGTTTTAGAATTGAAAAGCACAATTTTTAATGGAACACCGAATGATTTAAATATATTTATCACGTTTTGATATAACTATTTTTGCATAAAATATGTTCGATTCCTGCTTTGTATAAGAAATCTAGATGTAATAACTTATATTAATAAAATGAGAGTCTTTTTTTCGAATTATAATGTTTTCCCCAGTTTTGGGTTCTATAATTAATTATAGCTGTTACACAAGCACTTCGCTGGGTATTTTTTCATGACCTTGTATGACTATACAATTTTTAGGTTATTGTTATCTAAGCCCTATCAGTAAGCTTTTAATCGGATTATAAATATTTGTATGTGGTCCTCGTCTCTTTGTTTTAATATAAGGACAGGATATGAGCTGCTAAACCGGAAATATATAGTTATTATTTACGGTGGAGTTCAAACTATCTTTTCCTTTTTTAAGTGGTCTTTACAAAAAAAAAAAAAAAAAAAAGTATACCAGTAAAATTCAAAATCTGTAGGTCTATTTGTCCAAAAAAGTGTTTTTTTTTTTTTTTATCTATAACGCCCCACGTAACCCCCTTGGGAGTCGATTTCTGCAAAACGCTATTCTTACTGAATATCTATTCAACGAAAGGAGAGTTCTTACCAAATTTTAAGACTGAAAATAGAATAGTTCAAAAAAAGGGAATATTATAAAATATATCGCTCTCGTACCCCTTCCCCATTTAAAGTTGTTTTTCGCAAAACCCATTCTTAGCGGATCTCTACTCAACAAAAGAAACATATTATCATGTTTTAAATATATGTAGGGATCTAATAGTTCAAAAAAGATACATTTTTTTCTTTATCTATAAGCACCCCCCTCCCCCTTTAAGCCCAGTGGAAGTCGATTTTCACAAAACCCGTTCGTAACGGATCTCTACTCAACGCAAGGAACATGCCTGCTAAATTACAGATCTGTAGGTCTAATAGTTCTGGAAATCTCGTGATCAGTGGGTGAATGAGAGTCACCTTTCACCTATATACAGTGAAATACGTTGAACGCGAAAACGCTCAATCGCATAAAGATTAACACGAAATAATACATCGGTTCCGACATACAACCATGTATTTTTTTTGCATTTTCCCTATTTACACGAAGTAAAAATCGCTTAACACGAAAAGATTTCCCTTTTAGGAATGAACAAAATATGGAAAACATTAGCCGAGCAGGCTAGATTTAAGAAGGGTGTTAAATGAAAAAAGGTGGTTTCACATGTACCGTAGAAAACAGTCTAAAACTTGGGTTTTGCACAATACCCTCTGAATAGCCTGTGACACAAGCCAATTTTGTTAATCTAAGCTACTTTCACCCTCCACCCCTATAAACGACACACTAAAATTCTCATTTTGGGCTCAACTTCTTGGCTTTGAAATTCGGTGACGAGTACATGGCAATAAGAGTAAAAATCAGCGAGTTTGACGAGTATTATTTTTTCTATTTTAGAAGATTTTATTTTTCTTTTGCGAGCACAATGGCAAAGATCTCGGGGGAGAGGGGGGAGCAAACTTCTATTTCGCTTAAAATGAAGATGGGTTTCTTTAGGGTGTTGATTAAAAACAGAAGACGAAACCCTGTAAAGATTTTGGTACTGTTTACTCTAATTTATCACCAATAATTGATAAAAGAGAGCAAATTACGTAAATGTTTAAAAGTTTTTTATTAAATACAAGCGTATGCACACATCTATGTAAACAAAATGTACTCTAAAAACGTAATTTTGTTAAATACATGGGTTTTTTTCCCCGCAAAATCCTTTAACACGAAAAGTATTTCATTACCCACAGTTTTGCATTAAACAATTTTCACTGTATATAGATTAAGACAGCCTTAAAAAATATAATGATGCAGTAAATACGAATTTGTTATACAGTTTTTTTTTAAATGTTCATATTCTGAGAAATTATGAGAACTCTACATATTTGCGTTTAGTAAACTCTAGATAAGACAAACTAATGAAAATTAAAAAGTTCAATGAGTTTCAATCATTTTTAAAATTTTAAAATTTTTTTTTACTTAGCATTCAACAACTGTTAATAAGCACATTAAACGCTAGACATTTTTCGAAATTTTTTTTGGCCATTCAATTAGTATTTTTATTAAGCTTGTATCATCTCATTATATTAACATTATGCTATTTAAACTGTAAAAAAATCGGTAACGTACATGAAAGCCATTAAAGTAATAAAAAAACTATAGAAGGGGAAAAAAGAAGGCATTCCTAAACGAGTTTACGAAATTAAGGACCATAAAAAAGCTATTTTTGTAGAAAAAAAAAGGTTAAGAAACAACAACTGCCACAGACATTTAAACGAATGAGAGATGGAAATAAGGGAAAAAAAATTTTTTTTTCAATCAATTTTTTTAAAGAGAAACTTTACAAAACGCAAAATAACACAAAAGCAACTTTACGAACGAGAACAAATTATAAAGAGTGCCCCAACCACCATACTGGCTTCGAGGGGGGCATATACCCGAAAAAAAAGAAACAAAAGAAAACCAAAACGCAAATTTTTAAATAAACGACATACCCATTACCTATTTGATCAATCACACGCTCCAGCCTCCTCCTACCCTCTCAACCCCACCCATTCCAAAGGGAAAAAAAATTACAAAAATAAAAATAATACATTTTTTTCCCTCTTTTCCCCGTTGGACGTTTAATAAGCCATCAATGCCAATATGAGCGAAGTTGAAAAATGGTAATGACTTATTATTTACTCAATATTTCATCTTTTAAATTAATCAAAAAGCGCAAGAAAAATAATAATAATAGAACGAGCAAATGATAAAAAAAAAAGGAGGAAGGGAAAAAAGTTGGCCCCTCTTTTATATATTTAAAACCCGGACTTTTAAAATAATAATAATAATAATCTTCCAAAAAAATCTAGGTTGTGTGGAAGAAAATAAAAATGAAAAATAAAATAATAATAATAATAAAATTGAAAAAAAAAGTTTTTAGATCGATAACGTAGAAGCGGAGTGAAGTGAAGTAACAGAAGTAATGAGTTCCGTAGAGTCTAGTCATAAAAACACTAAATAATTTATTGGGCAGATCAGCGTATTAGCGGACCGCTAGGGGACCCCACCCAGAAACCTAAAAATGAGAAGTTGCATGAATGTGTGAGTGTATGTGTGCTAGCGTGCGTTTATGCATGCATGCCATTAAATCACTTAATGGAGAGAACGATGCTGGTGATTTATAAGTCATCAATCAAAGCTTTCCGAAATTTATAATAATAATGCATTGTTTGTGCCAAGAACAGATGATAAACTGAGATTTGCTCTCTCTCTCTTCTGATATTTTTTTCTAATCTCCCTCAATCTCATTTACCTTCTCAGAAAAGGGAAAAATGGAGGGAAAAAATTAAATAATAATAATAAAAAAAAAAAGAGAGGATAGATTAATTTTGAAAACTTTAAATCTGTAAGTTTCTTTAATAAATAAAATATAGCGCCAGCCTGCAGCGAAACGTAACGAATTTAATGAGCTTAATGAATTGATTAAAGGTCTTTTATTATTTTTCATGGGACCCCCATTCTTTACAGTTAACACTTTTAGAAGAAGCGAATGGTTTTGCTAAAAAAAAAGGGAAAAAATAATAGAGGTTTGGCGGGAAAAAAAAAGAAAGAAAATTATTGGCGTTTATTATTTTTTTTTTTTCCTCTCCTGTTCCGCTACAGAATGAATATATGATTTAGTTTTCGAAAAAAAAATTTCCTTTTGTATTAATTGAAATCACAAAAACATTCTTTTTTATCTTTTTTTTTTTTTTAACTCTAAAGGTTTAAGAAAACGAATATTTCCAAGTTGGAAGTATGGAAAAAAAAATCGCAAGAAAATAATTTATTTTATTCACGAACTAAATTCAGAGTAATGAAGAAATATGACGAATTTTTTTTCCAACCCTAACTTTTCTGCAACGTCCTTCATTAATCAGAACTTTAAAAATAAACGGTATTTTTAATAAATTAATTGAGACTGTCGGAAGCCAGTGCCGTGATTCATTCGATTTTTTTCCTTCCCTCCCCCCCTCACCTCACTTTTCCTTTTCATAAACCTTTTCTCTCCTTTATAATTTTTAAATAACTCTCTCCTCTGAAAACAATTGCACTTTTTTCCTCCTTCACCAAAGCCTTTACAAAAACTACCCGCTACTAAACAATTAACAGTCTTCTGGTTCTACCTAATTTTTGAAACGGAAGTTCACAGCATACAAGTTCTCACACAAATGAATACAATATGCATTCATACAGATATATATTTAAAAAAAAACACGAAATTAAAAAAAACGCATTTATTTTGGATTAATAACTACACAGCAAATTGTTACTGAAATTAATTTGCCGCACTTGTATAATTGAAAAGTGAATAGTCCGTTTGATAAGCTCTGGTATCCAACATGTTTTATGCAACACCCTAGTGGCGCACACAAGGGGGGGTCCGAACCCCCTCCCCACAAAGCCCTAGATTTTTTTTCCTATTGATTGTAATTTTAAGTATAAAGTACGTAAAATTTAATTAATTACTTGTTATTAATGATTAATTTTATTAATTAATGCTAATTATTTATTCCAAAATTAGTTTTTTTACTGTGTTTTGTTCCCGAAAATCGACAAAATCAAAAGGAGCATGATACAAGAATGGTGAACTTTCGAACCCGGACCCCCCTTTGAAAAATTCCTGTGTGCGCTACTGCAACGTCCCAACATTTTTATCGCTGTAGACTGGTCAACGTTTGATAATTTCACCACTGCCCGGTGGGTGGAATGTTGATTGTTTATATTTTAGATTGTTTGGATTTAAATAATTTTAATTTAATTGTATTTAAATATGCTTTCAGAATAAAATACAGTTACACCAAAAATAAATAGGAAGTGATTTAACATGGAATATATAGTGATTTTCATGGAAAGTCGCAAAAACTCGAGAGAAATATACCACAGTAAATAAAATGGGAATAATTTAATTTTCTTTTGGACAGCCAGTATCGTAGGATCCACGGACCGGGGTCGGCACTGTGATTTTGAAAAAGCATATAAATGAATAATATTTGATATTAAAAGTCGCCTAAGTTAGAATATCACATAAAATTGTTTTAGGAATAGTATTACAGTAAAAAGTTGTTTAAATGCATTTTTTTAAGTAAAAACGAAGACAGAAATGCATATTTTCAAAACATTGCTATTCGATGAAAAACGCTTTTATTCAATAATATTTGCATGTATACTAGTATAGCTACAGCATACTACTTCTCTACAGATCCTGAATTAGGATTTTTGAAAAGTTCACATATTATTTTCAGAGTTACTATCAACTGAAATAAGAATCAGTGCTTTTGTTAACATTTCTCAACTCTCGTGTATTAAAATATGAATAAATCCACTTCTAAATTATACATTTCAAAAATTCTAGTTCAAGCTTTGTACAAAAGTATATAGGCAAAAAATTATTACTCAAGAAACATTTTTTCATAAAAGGAAAATGTTTAAAAAGTGCATTTAAATAATTTTTTTTTCTTATAATATTTTTAAAACAATTTCATGCGTGTATTCTAATTCATCTGACACCAAATATCAAAAAAAAAAATTATTCATTTATACACTTTTTTTCAAAATCACGGTTCCGAACCAAGTCAATCACCTTAAACTTATTCATAAAAAATTCTCAAAGCAAGAAGTAATCGATCAAAATATGAAAGATTACACTGCAATAATACATATAATTAAGCAAAAAACGTTTTTTCATCATAGAACCAAAATAACGCAGACCTTAATTCTACTTATGGAAAATAATAATTATAGTTTAATAAATAAGCAGTGTTTTGATTCAAACTATTAATTTTAATAATTAACTTTTACTACTTAATTTGAGCCTTATTAACTTTGTTAAAAAGAAAGCAGGCACGTTTTTTCCCTGCCTTTTCTGGCACGAACTGACTTTTTGAAAGATTAATGTAGATGATTTTAATAATTGAATCCAAAAAAGTTCATAATCATACGTATAATATTGCGAATTACGCAATCAATCACCACATTCTAAATGATTAAGTACCTCCTTGAAGTAAAAAATAACCATATACGGGAATTAATTATTAATAAATATGCTACTTACAATATAATCTAGCTTGTTTACAATTTCATACTCAATATCCTCAAAAAGACTAAAAAAATTGTAATTTCGGACTTACTAAAATCATTTTGAAGGAAGTCAATAGTCATGACAAAAGGCTATAGTAATAAATGGGGAAATAATATTGTTCTTTTAAAAATTCTTTTAGAGGTTAAAATTTGCATACAGCTTACATTTGTTTTTGTTAAACGATTTATTATTTTATTATGATTTTATTTTAAAACCACATTATTATCACGATTAATTGCAATAACCAGCGTTTTTTGTTAAAATTTCTCTACTCTGATGTATTACAATACGAATAAATCCACTTCTAAATTATGTGTTTCAAAAACCCTACTAAAGCCCCTATATAGAAATCTTAACAATAAACTGGCAAAATATTATAACCCTAGAAGCATTTTTGATGAAAGCAAAATGGTTTTGAAAATATATCATTCTTTCTTCATATTTGCCAAAAAAATGCATTCAAATAATTTTCTCTTGTAATAATATTCTCAAAACAATTTTATACGTACATTCTAATTCAACTGACACTAGATACCAAAAAATTATTCACTTATACTCTTTTTCAAAATCACAGATTCGAACGTATTCAATCACCTTAAGCCCGCTCATCATTTAATTTCGGTATTTTATTTCAGTCCAGCAAAGATCGAATAATTTTCTTAAAACTTAAGCTGATTAAGTCTCAGAATGGAAACTTAGAGAAGTAGAATGGAAAAAGGGGGTCTACACACTTACCGGAAAGGGGCGGACAGCTCTTGTCGCTGAGTCTCCTGCGGGCGGGTCCTAGGGCGTTTGGGTTGGGCGGGTGAAGTGGCGGAGGGGGCCCCAGTCTCTGGGGGACGGCAGCCATAAGGGGCCCCGCGTTCGACATGGTCGTCATGACGGCGGAGAGGGCGGGCGGCGAACTGCTGACGGCAGGAACCAGGGCCATTTGTGGTGAAGTGGGGGGCCCCGATTTAACATTGGACATGACGTTCTGCAATCGTAATATTCGACGTGATAAATCAAGTGAGTGAAAGTTGAAGTAGATATTAAATATTTGAGAAATATAAAGATGTTAGGATAAATGTGAAAAGTGGTAACACTTAAGAATCTCGAGAATACAATTCTAAAGAGAGCATATATATATAAGGAAAAGGTCTGATTTAATTAGTTTTTAATTAAAACTGATATGGTACAATCTTTCAATTTTAAAATGAACACGTTTAGTGGAATATTTAACAGAAATTTTAATTTAAAGGTAAATAGTAAAATTAATTCTAGTTATATTTATCATCTAGTAGTAAGCCAATGGGTTAAATTCATGACGGTCACACGATAAATGCAATCACGTGTTTTCTGTTGAGTTCAAAGCGGACATTAGAATTGTACTTGTTGTTCTACTTGAAAATTCAGATAAAATTTCAAATTTGTTAATTTTGGTAAAGATTTTCAAGTTGAAAAAAATATATTATACATGCTTTTTTTAAAAAAAATCAAGCGCCTTTTATATACTTAGGTGTGTTATTATTGTTGACGAATATGTAATTTTTAAAAGAAAGTTGCAGTAAAAAGCAAAAGTTGGCAAAAGTGAAGCGCTTGAGCTGATCAGCTGGAAACACTTGATTGCATTTATCATGTGACTATGACGTCACTCGAATTTGTTTATGAATGATTGGCTAGAAACATGGATTATAGTTACCACGTGACTGTGACGTCATATAGATTTAGCCCATTGTAAAAATTTTTTATCTAATAATTCAACTTATTTTGCCAATAAAAATAATTAAATATATTATCTTTATTAACCAAAAAAAGAAAAAAAAGAGAGTTATTCGTACGTAGATTTAATGAAAGTTCAATATAAAATAAATATTTGAGTAATTTTCATTTTTCTACAGATTTCAAAAACACACACAGCGAACTGTTGAATAAGTTCATAAATAATTGTATGATCAAAAGATTAATTTATCAAAATCTATGTAATTCACAGGACATAAATTAATCAATTTATTAAGCCACTTCTTTTTAAAAAACCATACATATAAAGAAATGGAAGTATTTTTATAACAGTAAACGACAAATTTACTCATTGTGTCGAATTTCATTTTTAATTTTGCATTATTTCTTCACAGGACTCTCTATATAAATATATTTATTAAAAGGATTATCACAGGTGATTTTACAACACCATTAATGAAAGAAAATTTTTAAATCGATGTAAAACCTTGTTAATGATACACTACACGGCTTCAAAATTAAACTACGATACAGAAATTAAGAGAACTAACGTTTTCTGTTTTGGAAGGCGAACTGCGATGATTGTGGTTGGATCCGTTGCTGTTGCTGGCGGGACCATTGTTGGTGTAAGGTTTCATGTGCAGATGTTGCATCATGGCTTGAAGCCGCTCTTTTTCTTTCGAGAGCTGCAGCTCCAGTTGGGAAACGACTTGCATTTGAACTCGAGCTTGCGCCGTGCTTCGATCATCGAGCTGGTGCTCTAAATTTAAGTGCCTATAAGGAGAGAGAAAGAGAAATGTCAGTAAGGAACATGAAATGGGGGCAAATTAAGATAAGTTTACACCTAAATGTTATGTAACAGAGATCAGCAGGGGAACAATTTTTTTTAGAGAAAAAATGTACCAATAATTATATCATATCACTTTTAACGCAAGATCAATTTTTGCTAGGATCACAATGAAATTTTTTTAGACATAACATACTCCATAATTTGATTTTTAGTATTGAAGGTAAAATGAATTTTTAAATATTTTATGTTGAAAAAGTAAAAAACTGTATGTTAAATATATAATCTTAAATTTATTGGATACAGAATGATATAAAAAGTGTACATCACAATCATATATATATATATATATATATATATATATATATATATGATAAGTACATAAAAGATACAGATCCCTTAAAGCATTTTACCTTAGCTACAGAGGAAAAAGATTATCTTTTATAATTGAAATATATGGAAAACTGTTTGCACATTTTTATATATAAAATGCATTGCTTCATACAATTTTAAAAAATTCACTGTCCATAATAATTACAGCTATATTTTTATTAGCTATAATCTCTGCTCACTTGTTTTTCTTATAAAACGATAGAATTTGATTGAATTGTGAGAAAACAAAAAAGAGAGAGAGAGAGAGAGATTAATACCGCGGCAGAGGAATACTAAATGGTTGATGTTCCAAAGCGTAACCGATGGGAAAAAAATTAACAGCCTCAAAGGAATAAGAGATGATTTTTTTCTGTTGCGTTTAACATAGTGAACACACTGATAATAAATGTGATTCTGAGAAAAGACAGAACTATTCAAACGTAACTGATTCTATGACGAAAATTTTTTTCGATTGCCTCAGTCAAACTGATAAAAGATATTAAAATGCTGTGACTCCATTTTCTACGGCTCCACACTTATGGGTGAGCTTTTTGGAACTATCAGTATATTGAGAAATGTGCGTGTGAATATTCAATATCAGTCATAACTATAATACTTACCATTTCACAATAACAAAACGAATATAATTACCATAATAATTTCATCTGGGTATTATTATCAAAGGAAATAAAATATATTTTAATTACAGAAAAATATAGCTATAAAATTTTTTTTGCACAGTTTGATTACATATTAAAGGATAAAACAACAGGAAACATGTTACTGAATAAGAATTGCATCCTATTTTAGCCCACACTTTTGCAGTCAAATTGCCCCAGAAGCTCTTCCTGTATTAGATCTAATATGAGAATAATTCGCCAAGTTGGCGATAAATAAAGGTGTGGGCTAAAATAGGATATAACTCCGAATAACATAAGATCGATATCATCGTATATATTACACACTGATATGTTTAAAAAAAATTACTTTTTGAAAGCTTGGAAGTCGTCGCACACTGTCTCGCATCCGGGCCACTTGCAGACTCCGTGTCCATAGAGAGCATGGGTGGGAGGACTGGAACAACCCCTCGGTTCTTCCTTGGGGGTGAGCGGCAAACTTCTCTGGGACGAGGACGAAGAAGCTGTGCTCACCGGGGACACGGAATAGCTCTCATGCTGGGCAGCTGCACCGTTCATAAGGGGTCGGCCACCGGACGATCCCCCATGCATCATCCCGTTCAGAGAGGCACCACCTTCGTCGCCGGAACCACCTTCTTTCCACATCTCATTCGCGTTTAGACCTAAGACAAAATTGGTTTTTGATATTCATTATTTGGCAACACTAGATGGGGATGTAGCCCTAACTCTAATGAAAAAATGGTTTAATGTCAGGAAATATTATAAAACCGGAAAGACATTTTCAAATAGGAAAAAGTTAATTCACACTCTAAGTTCATTTAATCACACAAAGAACAGAATAGTTTAATATATCTATCATTGATATGCACTAATATTAGGTTTGAATAAGAAAAGTCTTTTTCAATTATTATTATGTTTCATATTTTACACTGCAATTTATAAACAGAAAAAAAGTTGTTTCGATATTTGCTTCACATCTCAGGACATTAAGTATAATACTTAAAATGAATCTGTGTGTACAAAAGGTCCACGATAACATAAATAAATTCAACATCTTTAGTTAAATTAACCTTAAGCCTCTCTAAATACATAAAAGACTTCAAACAACCATGCTACTACACTCTGAATATCAAACAAATATATACACATCCCAAATCTAAAGGTTAAAAGTTTGAGAAATTTCACTATAATATTTATTAAAGATTCAATCATATTTAAAAAAGTTATAATCATGCAATTTTTGGATTATTTATAAGATGAACAGCTTAAAAGTGATAGGTAGAAACGACAAATTTTAGTTAATTGCAAACAATATTCACACAGTGGTAAAAAATTTGAAATATCAGTTCTATTTAAAAATGCAAAGCGCTTAATGGCTCAGTGCTTTGTGCAAAAAATGTATATAAAAATTAATATAATTATAGAGAAAATATTATATTTTATAGAATTTAATTTGAGTTGTATTTTGTTTTTGTACAAAACAGACAGCAGAACTATATTTAGATTCATGTTTAGTTTCAAGGTTTCAAATTGAATCAAAACAATCATTTAATCATTGTTTCTCTTTTAATTTAATGTAATGTTCTTCGAAGATGTTAATATATTCCAGTTTCTAATTATATCACAATTTTCCTCCACAGCGCAATAAAGGAAAAACGATTGTGCGCATATAAGTTACAAAAGTGTAAAATATGCACTAAAAGCATATCTATTTAGACAGTTAATAAGACCCAAATCATAAAGTCAGATGTGCATATATTTATTTTTGTGAATATAATTATCCCCCTCCCCCAAGACAGTATACACATATATCATGAAATAACATTCAATATAAAATTACTACACAAATGTAGTATTATACTGAAATGAGGAAAATATTCATTTCTGTAAAACTCAATAATCAACCTACTGTAATTTTTAAAAATCTGATTACGAAATTCAAAAGCAAAAGAAATTTTGTGATTTTTAACACCCTTTTATAAGCTTCACTTGTATGTAACTTGGAATCTTTGAACGCAATTTTTATCCACTTTAAAAGGTCAGGTTAATTCGAAATTTTGCTCACTTGTCCAGGACAGAAGACAAAACAAAAATTTAATAATTTTGTTTCATTGTCCTGATCAGGATCATCAGGATAAACCATTTCCCATTTACAGATCCCTTCCCCCCGCATCTGGCGACTTATTTCGGATCCCATTCCCCGATTTGGCGACTAAAAGGTTTAAAAGAGGGTGTTTCTTTTAGTTTTTTAAAATATAATTTATTTAATCTGGTCAAAACGCGGAAGAACGTAATTCATTCCAGCAAACTAATAAAAAGTTTTTTTCAGATTCATATCATTAACATTATGAAACAGAAAAAAAAGGAATACAGAATTTTCAACGAAATAACATTTGACATTTACATTTCTATAGAACTTATTTAGTTTTCAAATTAGAAATATACGATTGAATACAAAGTTCTACAAATACTACACTGGATTTCATCGTTCTCTTTTATGCTCGAATTCTGGCGTCGGTTCTTACAAATACTCTACTCCTGAATTTGAAAATTTAAAATCTTGAAGCTATAAAAAAATATAATTTATTTTTTTTTAAATTTAAGCATTTACAACTTCAAAAATATTTTTGAAGATACATTTAATTTGTAAAATGACAGAAACAAAAAAAAATATATATGTAGATTAATTTTTTTAAAAACAAAAATTGAACGTTATTAAATTTTTAATGCTAAGTTGTTTTTAGTACACAATGTAATGTGTAAAAACAACTAAGTTGTTTTTAGTACATACACAATTTTTTACATACACAATGTAAAAAAAATTAAAAAATACTTGAAATACTAGCATTTTACAACACAAAATATTTTTTTTACGAATTATTGCAATGTGCAAGAAAACGATAAGTTCAGATTGTATTGTGTTTAAGAAATTTTGTCATATATCATTTTAAAGTAGGGTAAATAAAAAACTTCAGGCAGAAAAAAGAAATGTTCCAAGCTTTTATTTAGAAAATGTCTCAGAAGAGTATTTTAATACATTAAAAAACTTTATGTACATAACAGAAGCCATATTAAATCTCTAGTTATATCTTGGTAAATGATAATTCATTGTTTTATAAAGCGTATGATGCTCGAAGCTTTGGGAATATGCCAAACAGCAATAAACAACTTGTGATATTTGCCAAATAGCAAGAAGTATGAAATTGAATTTTGACAATTGTCAGAGAACAACGAATCTATTAGTTATATTCGAGAAATCAAATATCCTATTAAACAGAATAATTTTTTAAAATTTCTTAATATATATATATAATATTGTGAGTGAGCGAAGCATTTGGCCTCGCTTGTTAATGGAGCTTTTGAACCAATATAGAAATGCACTAAATCCAAAAGGCAAGAAGAAGAGTGTTAATATTTCAAAATTTTTTAACTATATTAAAATTTTGCAGAAAAAATTGCTTCTTTACACATTATTTCGCTTTATATTAAGATGATCATATAAGTATAAAATTGAAATATAAATGAATGATTATTCGTCATTTATATTTCATTAAAAAATCAACTGAATTTTTACAAAGTAATGCATTTTGATATGCGTCTAATTAAAAAGAAAAATTACTTCCATGTTCGATCCCCCTTTTAAATTATAATTTAACTTGAAGTACTAAAAATATGATGGTATTTATTAACTGTGAACTATGGTCAATGGCGAGGAGGTGGTGGGTTATGGAGATTGTAGATTCCCGTAAAGATTGTTGTATATTAAAATTTTAACCAGATCATTTCTAATAGAATGAAATATATTTTCAGCTTCGAAATGCAGGTACTTGCTTTCATAAAGATATCTAAGCCTTAAAACAATATGGAATTTTAAAAAAAATTTGCAGAAAAACATTTGAAAAATATATGTGAACATCGCTAAAGCATAATAAAAATCTCCCCTTTCAAAACACATTTTGTTCCACTATTGTCAAGATCAGTTTGGCATATAGATACATACATTCTTTTCACCTTGAACACAGACAATGAAATATGAAATTAATAATGAGATGAGTTGAAAAGGGAGAAGTAACCCTCCCCTTCTTCGTCTATGAGAACTTCTTGCAGTCATATCACTATCTCAAAATAGGTAAATTTTCAGGGGGGGATTGAATAATAAATGAGGTATGAAGGAAAATAACCATTTAAATTTAACTCCTTAACAGCCAATTAAAAGTTACGCGATTCTCTTTCCAGTGTCACATTCGCTACTTATCTGTTTTTCACATAGATGTGCGTATGTAGGAGGAAAAGCAAAGGTCCAAATAAGCAAATTTTTCTCTGAAATAAGTAAATCCTTCGCAAACACTATCAAGGTCATTTTATTCCATTTCAAAGCCGGATTAGTTTTACTGTTAGCAGCGCAAAGAAAAGAATAGTATTTCGGAAGGACGTATATTTATGTACGGGGCACATAACGCATGGGTTCAACGAGATGAATATATGCACCGGCGGCACGTGTTAATTTTTTTAAAAAAAAGCAAAGGTTAAATAGCAATTTTAAACAGTGCGAAATTGAACTTTTCATAATTTTAAAAAACTATTTCACTCAGTGACGTACACAGACTTCGTTTATACGAAGGGGTATGACTTATGACCAAAAGCAAGTAAAGTGGTGAGACGTGATCTTTATCTCTGTTAGCCTATGGAAGGAGGGGTGGGGGGAGTTGAACCCTTAAACACTACCCTAGAGTACGTCACTAATTTCACTACAAAAATCTCACAAAAACGGTTTTTTAATGCATTTTCACTGTCCCTGAAGAGACAAGTAGGAGAAAACTGATATCCGTTTTAATGACTCAAGATTGTGTTTTTGTGAATTATGACGCTCGAATGTGATTTTGCAGGAAAAAGAAATTAACAACATGCAAGCATCATTTGATAATGAAAATAGAAAATACACCGGTTATACATCCAATATTATAACATTCACTCAACACTTTTTTCTTTCACTCAAAGTCCGTAAAACTATAGTAGTTCGCTTCTCTGCTGAAAAGGTATTGAGGTAAGAAAGATCGTTCGCAGAATAGGAGAGAAAGTAAAACTAACTGAGTAAGAGTAGCTTTGGCGACAAATTTGGTAACCAAATATCGAGTTACCAAATTTGGTGACTAAGAGATCTGTCGAAAACTCCGAAAGGGCATACAATGATTATTTGATGAGAAAAATTTAAAAGTTCCTATAAGGTTCTTTTCTGCTTACAACAAGGAAAACAACATTGAAGTCAAACATCTGACAGCGACTGTGCATTTGATTTGCTTTTTGAGAAAAAAGTGATTAAAGATTTGAATTGTTGTTTTTAAGTATGTGCTATTGTGATTTATATGCGTATCTTATTTGTTTTCTGTTAAAGACAGTCTACTGTACAAGACAGTTCTCGAATAATTTACAATTTACATTGAAAGAATCGGCCTGTTAATTCCATGGATCTTGTATTCGAAAGATAATTTATCATGCAAGATCAGTGCCACAGAAGCTAGCGCAAAACATAAACTGACTTAGCTCAATAAAATAATTTTTTTTTAAAAAAAAGAAAGAAATGGAAGAAAAACTAACTCAACTTTAATAAGAAATCAATTCATACGAAAAATCCACTTAACATTAAAAGTTTTTCAATCGATATAACTTTAATTGAAAAAAAATTATCGAAATGCTTATTTTTGTTTATTATTAAAAAGTTTGAATTAAAATCTTAAATAAGATGGAAGAAGTCAAGAAAGAACTAATTAATAATAATAAAAAAAATCGTAAGAACTGCGTGATAAAAATGTTCTCCTAAGATTAGACAGTACTTAGTCATTATCAAAGAGTCTATTGTTTAAAGTGAAATAAAATTTGCATGAAAATCAACTTAAAAATGCTTTTTTTCCCTAACCTTTTTAAAATAACTTTTTTTCATTAAAAAAAAAGCTTATACCTTTAACGAAAACAAATTAGTAAACGAATTGCACGAAAGAGAATTTTTCGCTATTTAAAAGTTAAAACAAAACGAAAAAGGCTCAATAAAAAAAAGCATAAAAGGCAAACAAAACCAAACATCAAAGCTCGATAAACAAAACTTAAAAAAAAAACCAAGAAGTAATTCAACAAAACGAGAGAAAAATAAGAAATGAAGAAAGATTCATTTTTTAGCTGTAATGAACACTCAAATGCTCTGCGATAAGATTGCTAAGAACATCCATATAATAAAGACAGAGGTAAGAAGGGGAAAAAAATCGCGATTAAAAATTTCAGAAAAAAAAAGAAAAAAACAAGAGAAGTATTTTAGACTTAAGTCATCTTATCTTCATAAACATTTCGTTTGGTTCTTAAGCTTAGATCATTAATTGACTTTAAATATTATTTATTTATTTACGTTTTTTCCAACACTCCGAAGACAATCTTATGTGCACACGGTATTCATTTAAAGTAAATAAATTAAGTTGTTAATTAAAATCACAATTGATGGTTCTACGTTAATCCTGCTGCTCCAACAAACGTGAAATTAGAGACACGATCTTTTTAATTTTAATTTTTAAAACCTTTCGGTAAATTTATCTAGGTGCATTAATTTTTTTCGACGCTCTCGAGTATGACCAAAGACGTCGTGATTCAAAATTAAAGCCGTGTGCTTTGATTTAAAGTTTAGACGAATGGGATATTGGTCAAACAACAATAATTGTAATAAAGATTTTAATGAGTTTTTTTCTCTCTTTTTAAAGAAAAATCTTTCGATTGTTTGATTACACGGTTTTAAGTAGAATTATCAAAAATGATGTTTGCTAAACCGTACCTGAATTACCTATAATTTACAAATGCAGAATAAACAAGGTCGATTCTCATAATCTTTCAAATGAAATATGCGTTTAATCCCTTCCCTTTTTTCGGGGAAAAAAGGGAAGAATAATTCCATTAAAGGCAATTTCGATGTGTTTATAACGTTAAAAGACACTTTTTTCTCCCACCATAAAAAAAAAGATCATCTTTGAAAATATAATACTCTGTCTGAACAAGTGATTAATTTTTTTCAAGCGCGAGGCATTAATTCCTAATGAACTTATAATTCGCCGCGATTTTTAATAAATACTAGATGATATTAGGATGTTTTTTGCGCCTAAAAATTTTTCCCTTCATAAAAGAGTTTTCAAATGAAAGGAACATATCTGAGTTCTTTCAAAGGTATTATGTTGCAAGCTTAAGAAGACTTAGGGAGATATATTTATGTATTATAAATGCTTTTAAGAGAGGCGCAAGCAAGAGCAGTCTGTAAAAAAAAATCCACGTAATACAGAAAGCTTTAATGGACACAGATCCGCAAATGAGTAGATAAAACGTCTGAAGAGGTCTTTCTTAGGTCTTTTTTTGCCTGCATTTGAGTGAGAGTAGAAGCGATACATAAAAATACAGTTAAGCCTTCTAGCTAATGTATAGAATCAGTATTATTTATTTCTAATTGTACTTAGAACTTAAGAATGAACAAAACTTAATTAAAATAAGTAACGACTGAACAAGGATTAGAAATGCATGGCTAGTAATAACCTTAATGATAGTATGAAGAAACAGGTCCTTTTTTTTTACACTGCAATACAGATTGGTTTAAACTAATCTTTCATAAATACCCGATTGTGCTCTGTTTATGTGAATATCTTTGAATTTGCATATTAATTTTTTTCAAGTAATACTGATTGTTTCATTTTGGCTCTTCCTTTTTCTTAAAAAAAATTAAAGCAAGGTTTTTCTTTTCAAAGGATCTTACTAAAATTCTTTGACGAAAAAAAGAGAAAATTAAAGACTACTTATTTTGTGATCCATCAAAGAAAAGCAGAGAAATACGAAATTATGATAAAAGTTTTAAAAATAAGTACATTAAATAGTTTTGGAACAAAATGGGATTGGAGATAATTAAATTTGATTAATTAAGAAAAATAAAGGCATCAAAATAATTCTCAAATTAAAATAATCGATGTCAAATGTATCACAACTATTAATATATTTTGAACGAAACGAATTTAATTTTGTGTAAAAAGTGATTTTACATAATTAATGTTCATATTGGGTTTTTTTCAATAAATATTAAAAACAGACATACCTAAAAAGAAAAATAATTTATAAGAAAAATTAATAGTGCAAATATTACTTAAACTGAAATACAGTCGAACATCCATATATATAACGAACCTCTATATTGTGAATTTTTCTATATAGCGTACTTTTTCTTGGAATCTTGAACATTTCACGATTTTCTTCGTAAAATAAGCTCTCTATAGCGTAGTGCATTTTCTATCTAACGAACTTTTTCTTTTGTGATTCAATTTTTTTCCCTCCCTATTTTTACAGTATTTCTGAACATTTCAATTTATTCTCTCTTTAACTCATTTTATGGTGGTCATAAATCTGGAACTGGTTTTATTAGATCCTAACTCGCCAAGGGCAATAGAATTCTGGACGTTTCATCCAAGAATTGCAACCTTTAACCCCTATTGCCCAGTTCACTAGAAAAATCTTCGATATCCCCTTTCACCCTCAATGGAGTTGTCTCGTGTCCCCGTGTTCTAGTTATAAAATAGTGTAAGTTTAATATTACTTGTATGCTTTAAATTAGAAAGTCCTTAAAATTCATTAATTTAAGTATAAAATTATTTTCTTAATATTGAAAATACGACATTCTTTTTTCTTGTTTTCCTTGTAATTTTTCTTTCTTTTTTGATGGGTAAGATGTAAAAGATAAACATATATTAATTTAAAATAAGGTGTAAATTAACTACTTTTTTAATATACAGTGTTTATGAATTTAAAATTTGTTTTATGCGTTTTATAAAGTATATTGAAAGATATACCTCTATATAACGAACTTTTTTTCGAGATTTAGTGGTTTCGTTAAATAGATGTCCGACTGTATTTACATTTAAGAATATATTGTCATTCTTTAAATCCTCAAAAATACTATTTTAATGAAGTTATAGGTATTTTGGGAAAATAATAACGGGGATACCTAATTTTCTTCATTAACTTTAATTTTCTTCACCCCTTCAATGCGGATTAAAAGTTAGGTGGTTCGCTCCTCAGTGCCACCATTTTTCATATAGGCGTGCGAAAGCGATGTATTGGGGGAGGGAAGAAAAGGTATAAATAAGCAAATTTTTCTCTGATGTAGGCAAATACTTCCTAAATACTGTCGAGGTCATTTTATTGCATTTTATGCCTTCGGAATAATTGAACTGATAGCAGCGCAAAGAAGAGAATCAAATTTCGGTAGGACGTATATATACGTCCGGGGCACGGTTGAAAGAGACGAATATACACGCCGGCGGCAGTCAAGGGGTTGCATGACCAGTTTTTGACTTGAAAGTGATTTAATTTTTCTAAAATCAACAGTTAATGACTTTATTACTAGTGTGAGTAAGTGAACTTTTACTGGAGACGAACCCCGTAATTTTGAAATACGGTCAAATGACGAGAATGACATCTGAGCTGTCGCTTCCCTCTCTAAACTATCATGGTAGGCCAACGGGAGGATTTTAAGCCACGACAGGTTTAATGTGCATCAGCCCCTCTACACGGGGGTCTTCAGCGGCACTAGGGCTCGAACTTATGATACGCCGGCTACGAGCTATGACCATATCCACCAGGCTATTGCGGCTACGACTTCATTACTAGGGAATTTATGTATGTATGTGTGTGTGTGCGGGTTTTTCTAAAACTAAAAAAATAGCATTGTCATTAGTCCTCAAAATTAAACATAGAGAGAACTGTCGAAATTATCAAACAACTAATTTCAAAATAATTTTCGAATTATATCTTACGGTATAATTTATATTCTAACATTTCCCTATATGTCATTTTCCTTACACTAGTGTTTCTCAAAATGTGGGGCACGACCCTCGGGGGGCATGAGCATGTCGAAAATAAAAGATTTACAGAAATTATTAATTTACTGAAAGGAAGCAAGACAAAATACATTCTGACCTAATGAAAAATGAAGCACACATTTACACTGATATAATAAGCATATAAAAGTATCAGTACTGTTTAACGAATTTGATAATTAATTTATCAATAATAGGTTAAAAACAAGTATAATAATTACTAATGACTCCCATAGGCTTGTTATATACAAAGATGTATACAAAATTTAATATTTATCTTAATAATTTGTACGATTTATAATTAAGGTCCTATTGTAGCTTTACTGCCAAAATACATTATTATTGCATTCAAAACATTGTTATTGTATGGAGGGAGGCTCGATGAAAATTATGACCGGAAATCGGGTCACGAATGTTGAAAGTTTGAAAAGTTCTGTCTTACACATACAAATATATACCGCTTACAAATTTAATTTCGTTTTAAATCAAAAACTGAAAGCATACAATATAAAACGCATACATTAAGATTAAAAACGAGAAACATACCAGTCTAGCTTATAAATTTTGCAATTATATGGTTTCCTAGTTTCATCAAGACCTAAATTTGCTATCTTGCGTCTACAGAAAGCAAACTTCACTTCAGATTGAAGGGTTTTAAACAGTGTCTTCTAAATATATTCACACACACATATACCAAAAAAAAAAAAACTTTTCATTTTTGTTCATACATTTTTTGTGTTCTTAAAATTCTTCAGTGAATTAAAATTTTCTAATTGCCAACCACAAACAAAAAATAAACTGAAAATCTGCTTGTGATGTTGCCAACTTTAAGGGTACATTTTTTCCTCTCTTGAGATTAAAACGAAATCCTTCCTTTTACTGACTTCTGTAACTGATTAAAGTGCCCGGATGGAGTATCTATGCAACTTGGAAATCGGAAGTTACCAGTAAGTGTTTGTGAAATAATGCATATTTTGACGTATAATCTAATTGCAATTACTTAAAAAGGAATGTGGAGAAACCCTAATGCGGGACTTTTCTCGAAAAAAATACTTAGCTCTGTAATAACACTGTTTTTATTTCAAAGTGAAGTTGATACTGATTTAAGGTGTCCAACTACCCTAAAAATGTAAATTTTGCCAAAAATTAACAAATTGTTTTATGATTTTATTTTATAGGCCAGCCATCTTATTAGCTTCATAAAAATATAAAAACTATTATTTTCTGTTCACTAGAGCAAAACTACAAGTGTTTTAATAAAAGCTGATGTCACTACTTTAAGTTACTTTAAAATGCATTTTAGTCGAAATGTGTTGTTTTGAAAATGCTCAAACGGGGGACAGCGATTGCTTAAAAAGTTTTGAAAATAATTAACTGAAATTTTTTGTGCACTCGTATGTTTTGTATAATAGTAGAAGTGTTTTAACCTTCAGATTTATCAATCACTGTTTTTTATTACAAAATTTACAGCCCTTTATGTGAATATAATCACAGTTTTTTTTCAGTACTGTCAAACAATAACACTAAGGTAATGTTCTCCAGTTTTTGTAAAAATTAAAATACCTCTTATCCTGAAGGTCATTTCAAAAACGTATAGCAAAGCAACACATCAAAATTGAAAATTTATTCATAAACTGTTTGTACAGAGTGGGCCCGCTTATGTAATTTTTTATCATCCACCCCATATAATAATAATTTTTTGGTCTCTTCTTAGTTTAAGCAAATTTTTCTCAAAATCTACTAAATAAATCTAAAAACCACAAAAAATCCACGTATCTTCACTTTTTTAAAAAAAAAAAGCTGTCGCAAATCGTCGGATACCTTAATTTATATAGTTATTTGTAAATTGATATTGAAACTCACATGAAATAGTTTTTTATTAGTAACAACATCATTTTAACCTTTGCAAATTGATATTAACTTTAAGACAAATGCATCTATTGTGTTGTTTGGAAAGCAATTTCGTTTTTTTTAATCAACAGAGGACTTAGTTGTATTGTTTGACATCCAATTTCACACTTAAGCCAAAATGCCATTATATACTTAAACAGATGAGATGTCAAGGTTAAATTGTGAAAAAGTTTATTTGATTCTTAGCAATAATTTTTGTTTAATGCAGGAATATTCACCGAACATTATTGTCAGAGGTTGTAAAAGCACCGATTGTTGCAAACCGCCGAATAACAATTCTTGAGATGGCCGAGAGACTAAATTTATCGAATTCAACCTTCATGATTACATGCAACGCCCTGGTCTAGTTTCAAAACTTGACAAATGGGTTCCATATATTCTTAAGGAAAGAAATTAGCTCTATCGCATTTAAATCTCAAACGTCAAGAAAATAACTCATTTTTGAAGCATAATCACTGTAGAAGAAAAATGGATTACCTACAATAACGTTAGCCACAAGAAACCACGAAGTATAAAAGATGAACCAATTCAAAGCATTTCAAAAATCGATATTCATAAAAAAAGATGCTGGGATTTCAAAGAAATCGTTTTTTTAAAAGATTTTACCAAATAAATACCACAATTAGTTCTGAAGTGTACTATCAACAATTGGAAAAAATAAATAATTAATTCGAATCAAACGAATCGAATTTTTGAATAGAAAGGATATAGTGTTCCACCAAAAGCCCATACAAGGTTGGTAACTCGACCAAAATTTTACAACTTGGATGGGATAAATTACTACATCAACCTCATTCTCAGAACTGTCGCCTTCGGATTATTACTTGTGCCATTCTTTACACGACAAACCTTTACTTCAAATGAGGATGTCAAGCATGCTTGGGATTGGTTTCTTGTCAGAATGTTTACTGCAACAGATATGGCAAAAGAGTTTGGACCCAAATGGAAAATATATAATTCGATGAGATATTTATAAAGTAGAAGAAAATCCTTTTTCACCAAAATCTTGAGTCCAGGAAGAACTTAATAAATATTTTAATAAAGAGGAATGCATCTTTATTTTAAACTGTTTTTAATCATTCTGTTCATGCCATTTTGGATTACACGTTGATTTGGGGGAACTAAGTATTTGCATAAATTGAGGAATCACGGTATTTTGAGCAACTTAAGGTATGCGACTAGGTTCGAAACTATCATTTTAAAAAAGCGCATAAATGAATAATTTTCATGATATTTAGTGTCAGATTAGAACACATGCATAAAATTGTTTTAAGAACATTTTGACAAAAAAAATATTCTTTAAATACAATACTTTGGCAAAAAATTAACTTAGAATAACCTTTTTTCAAAATGTTCTCCTTTTATAAAAAATGCTTCTAAATTAATATTTTGTTTATATAATGTAAAGACTTCTCTCCGAAGAGTCTGAACTATTTTTTTTGAAAAATTCACATTCTTTTCAGATTTGATTGATTTAATATTAACGTCGCACTGTTCAGCTACACGAGAGCTTTTGGCGACGGACCACGTAATTTTGAACCATGATCAAGTGACGTGGACGACACCTGAGCTGACACCCCCTTCTCCTAACTACCACACCACACCACACCAACGGGAGGACATTTCAGCTCTCGACAGATATAACGTGCATCGCTGCCCTGCACGGCGGGTCTTTAGTGGTACTGGACTCTAACTCGTGACAAGGCAAGCCACGGTCCGATACCTATACCACTCGGCTACCGCGGCCACCACATTATTTTCAGAGTTACAACCAATTGAAATAATTATTGGCGTTTTTTTCTAAATATTTCTCCCATTTGTTGTCGTAAAACATGGATAAACCCACTTCTAAGTTATATATTTCACAAATTCTAGTTGAGTCTCTGTACAAAGGTCTGAGCTATATACAGGCAAAATATTATTATAATAGAAGCGTTTTTAACAAAAGAAGAATATTTTGAAAATGGGTCATTCTATGTTCATTTTTTGTCAAAATATTGTACTTAAATAATTTTTTACTGTAATAATATTCTTAAAACAATTTTATATACATTTTCTAATCTAAGTGACACTAAATATCATAAATACTATCCATTTATACGCTTTTGCAAAATCACGGTTCCGAACGAAGTCGGATACCTTAAGTAATTTAAGATAATTTTAATAACGATGCTCAATGTTATAGGGTAAAAAGATAAAGATACTGCAGATTATGTAATCAAAATAAATCAGATCTCACCTTGCGGAAGCATGAAGGGCTGAAGATTGATCATATATTGCCTATTGCTCAACTGCAACTGTTGCATCAACTGGTGCTGCTGCAACGCCAACTGTTGAAGTTGCAGCTGAAGTTGCTGTCGGTTGGCTTTCTTATCGGAAGAGCCGAGACCTGGAAGGCCATTGTTCAGTCCGTTTAGTTGATGAAGGATTTGACTCTGTTGCATTATGTTGAGGTTGATCTGCTCTTGTATGTGCGGTATCACGGATTCCAACTGTTTAAGTTGTTGATGCTGCTGATGTTGTTGCTATGGGAACACAAAGAAAAAAATTAATTATGATAATAATTTGGATGACATGGATTAAAACAATTAATAATTAAAAAGTAACATGGGCTGAAATTCAATTGAACATGATATCATAGAAAATATCACAAGTTTAAATTTAAACTACATATACTCAAATTCATTAATTATTAGATCCTTATGTATTAGACCGTCCACCAATATCATCAAATAAAAAAAGTCGCTAAATGCCGTGATATCAACCAATAGGGAAAACCGTCCCCTCTCATATTTCAACACAGTAATAATAACAATGACAGCCTTTGGTGACATATTTTGAATTGACGTCTTTTGAGTGGGCGAAAATGAGGTTGACGGTATAATATGTAAGTATGAATTATTGTAGTGATTAATTGAAGAAAGTGTGCATGACATATAAAATTTATTTATATTGACTTGCATTCACGCATGTGAATAAATCAATTCCTCCTTATATAAATTAGAGGTTTACTTTTTTTAAATCAAACTTTTGTGAAACGGATTAAACAATACTCATAAACTCAACTCAAACTCAGTGGCGCAACAGCTCATGAGGACCAGGGCCTACTGTGTCAATCTCAGTTTTTGTGACATAGAGCGCTGAGGTGCATGAGCAGATGTCCCGATCAGTGGTCAGTTTGAAGAAAGACCCCCAGTGTTTAAGTCCCCAGGCAAGCTTCGCTCTCACTTATCGACCCACTGTAGCAGGGATGAAAGGCTGAATTGACCTTGCCCAGCCCGGGAATAGAACCTAGACCTGTGGTGTGGAAGCGTGAAACGCTACCACTCGACCACTGGGCAAACAATGCTCATAACCAATAAATAATCGATGAAATTTTCAAAAATAATTTTGATTTAAATATATTCGTATAGTTTGGCTTTAATACCTAAACTAGAAGCAGTAAGCCCAAGTAACAGATATAATATATATTTTACATAAAAATAATAATTAAAAGTTGTTTATATTATAATTCATGGAATCATGATTAAGTCGTTAAAAGGGACTGATTACGGGAATCATAAATCGCTAACGGAAGCTCACACAGGTTTAATTCTCAGAATTTCTACGTATTAGAATGGTATGAAAGTTGGGAAATGGTACTAAATCTTGGCTAAAGAAGTCATTCGATATAGTGGCGACCTTACCAAAATACCCAAACTTGAATCTAATTTAGTAGTACAAAATTGGTTAATAAATAGTAAGACTCGAATTCAAATATTTCGCATTTATTTCCAAGTTTTAAAGTTTTTGCAACGCTGTTATTACTTTTGAGGAATTGATTTGCTTAAAGTACGGCACAGGAGTCAAGTAAAAAAATTATTACCTGTTGCTGCTGTAAAAAAATGGACTGTTGCTGCTGCAGCAATTGCTGCAACTGCGTAGGCGATGGTTGCTGCAGTAGCTGTTGCAGCTGATGTTGAGCCAACAGCTGCGAATTCATCATCAACAGCGGAGGGATGTTGGATTCGTTGCCACCAGACTTATCGCTATGGTTGGCCGCCCTGGACCGCTTAACAATTTGAGCCTTAGAGCCCTAGAACAAAAGAAAAAAAATTCAGAAAATAAATTTCAAACAGGAATCAAAGCAGAAAGTAAAATTTTTGAGCTATGAAATGTTAGGAGAAATTATTAATATTAAGAGATGTAGCACACAAAAATTTAACACAAGGGAAATTGTAATGATTTCCTATAAAAAAAAATTTCAACGGCAAATTAAACATTATATTACATTAAAAATAATCCAATGCAGATTAGATTCTCTGATCTGGTTATTTTCTAAAGATGTTTGAAACTCGAATGATAATAAAACAATTTTAAAATATTTATTTGATAATTTCAAGCAAGGTAAATATATAAACCATAAATCTATTTACATATAGGAGAAATACGAAATCTGCGGAATTATTAGCTTTACAAACTTGAAATTTAGTAAGCATGTTTCTTTTGCTATACACAGGTATGTTAATAACTGATTTTAAGGAAATCGACTCTCAAGGAGAATTCGGTCATGTTATAGACACCACCGAACCGTTTTTGAACTATTAGACCAACAAACCTGAAATTTGGCACACATGTTTCTTTTGTTGAGTAGAGATCTACAGAGAACGGGTTTTGCGGAAATTGACTCTAAAGGGGACGGTTACAGAGGTGTATACTTCCGTTTTGGAAATTCAAATCCTTACTTTTTAAAATCATAGAACGAGGACTATAAGAATATTTTTGACTGAAATCGAAAGCTTAATAAATGGAATTAAATATCAAAATGAATATATATATATATATATATATATATATATATATATATATATATATATACATATATATATATATATATATATATATATATATATATATATATATATATATATATATAAAATCACACAATAGTTATGAAATCTCCGGTGAAGCGGATGGGAAATGTTTAGTGTGCAATAGGCATCATAAAAATAGTCTTATCAATATACAATACATTAAGTTCGCCGAAGTTATTTTTTGAACAAACATCTGAGGATTTATAATTGAATACTGTAGATGCGAAGGGTAAGCTTTATTTACAAAGAAATCACGAAAGAAGATCATTTTTTACTGTATATATATATAAATGTTTAAAATGAAATAAATATCCTCCAAACCGAAACAGATCACGCTATAGCATCTCAGTTAATTTTGGTTTATAAATGACTCAACTAAAGGCACACACATAAAATTGAGTTCTTAAATTTGAACGATAGAAATACTTGTTTCTAAAAGTATCAGTTTTCGAATATTCAACCGCCCCCCAAAAAAAAAAATAGAGTTTATGTTCAGTAAACTGCTATACACCAATACTTCTAACAAAATAGCAAGAATCAATATGACATTGTTTCAATCAATTGACTTTTACAAGAAAGGGAAAAAAGTATCTTTAAATACAGCAAAGCCTTAAATTCACACAGAAAAGCTAAATACAAAAGCTATGATTTTAGTAAATATACTTAATATTTAACTTGTTTATTTTGGCAATAAAACAAGAAAAATATGTGAAAAGGGGGGAGGGAAACCTACGTACATAAACAACAAAGTTATTATACCTGGTACCTACAGGGAAAAAAATTCTCTTTTCTAAGAAAAGAATTACGACAAAAGCGAAATTTTGAAATTATTTTACGAACTTACACTTTTTCCCCATCTTCTTACAGCCTCTTTTCTTTACGGATTTTTAACTTTTAACCAAACGATTCAAGTGCAAACAAGAACATAATCCAAGATAAATATTGCCTCGCAGCAAAACCAGAATGGCAAAAAAATTATTTAAAAAAAAACCCGTCTTTGTTCTTTTTTCTTCTCATCCCCTTTTTTTGTATGCAGCCTCGAAACTTGAGTAATATTACAGGTGTCAAAAAAGTGAGTAGAAAATTTTTAGAACGAAGTGCTTTAGTGCCGGAAGCAAAGGGTAGAAATACAACCGCTTTAAATATAAGAAAGAAATGTGGTGGTATATATATATAAGAAAAAAAATACCCATTGCAATCTCAGTGAAGAAATAAAGACCAGGCTTTTATGGGCGATTATTTACACGCTGAGAGCATATTTAAAAACAAATGTTCTTTCAAAAAATGTAAAAGGGGGCAAAAAGGAATTTCTAAATATTTTCGAGAATAAATATAATTTTTAAGTTTTAGATAGCACACACATTATACACAACCCTTACTACAGGAATATTTATAAAAATACCAATACTTTTTATGGAAATAAGGCTGCATACTAAAAAGACTTCTTAATTAGCATTTTCCTAGGAAAAAACGCAATAAACAGTTCTTTGATTTTTTTCCGTTACAAAAGCAGTTTTTATTATTCGATATATGTAAATTTGGCAAATCAAATTATTGTTTGCAATTCTGAATTTTTTTTCCCTTTTAAAATTTGCGGAGAAAAAAGATTTAACTCTTTGAGTTATATTTAAAAAAAACTTAAAAAGCTTTGGTTAAAGTAAAAGCTCATAACAACAACGATTATTTTCAAAAATTTAAATATGTACAATAATTTTGAGGAACTTTTTTTAACGACACTGCAAGGCTTACGTAATGATTAAGCTATTTCCTAAAAAGCATAACATATTTCATAGCTCAGTAAATATCCCCCCCAGAAATGTTGAATATCTCACATTTCTAACGTAATTTGAATAAAATGAAAATTTGAAATTTTAGGGTAACATTTTCATTTCATTATATATTTTATAGAAATGTTGCCGATAGAATCTAGGTTCTGCTTCTATAAATTGTAAATTTTATAAAAAGTTTAAAAGCTTGAAGAATAAATACTCTTATAAACTATACATGTAACATATATATGTCACGTGTGAAAGGTGTTTATTTGCATTCTGCAAGACAGTATAGCCATTGTACAACTCAACTCACTCTACGGGCGGGAGTTGTTGCTTTATTTTGAATAATAAATGGTAACTGCAAAACCGATATAAGTTCTGTAGGTCAAATTTATTATTATCTGTGAATTACACAGACCAAGCTGTTGGAAATACTAACGAAATTTTGTTTTCAGAAAGTGGTTTAATGATTTACAGCAAAATATATAAGTGTAATAAAATAAATATAATCACAATGAATTGTCCTATATATAACTAAAAGAGGAAAAATTATGGAATCGAAAACCAAGAACAACACTAACCAATATATATGAAGTCAATTGACCAAAATGGAAAACGATTATGTTTTTTAGGGCTGTCACCGACTTAGGGTAGTGAAGTAGGGCTAAGCTTGCTTTATGGGATCCCACCTTCTCCTTCAGCAGAAAATTTACACATAACAGTGTAAAACATATTGTAGAAATAAACCAAGATTGAAAAAAAGATTTAAGCCTAACTATATATATATATATATATATATATATATATATATATATATTGCACGTGTGACCTTACATTAATCTATAAAACAATTAAGCTAAAAAGGTTAACTATTGTAGAAATGATCACAGTTTCAAAAGATACGTTCATATACAAAGTTTTCAAATGAGTTACGACTTGTTATACATTTATATCACATTATTTGTACCGAAGACTGAATGGATAGTGTTATAGATATCTTTAAAACGACATTAATTCGAATCTCTACAAATGAGAGAAATAGTTTTCTAATTAGAGTTCTAATAGTTTTACAATATGAGTTTTTATTTTTCAATTAGGTATCTACAAAACATGGTACGTGTGAAAATGCTTCGACAATGCTACAATACAAGAATCATTTACTGAAATTAAAAGCAAATCATTCGAAAAATAATGCTACAAATTTATTTTAAAAATATATAAATTAATGAAACTAATATATTTAAAAAGTAAATACGATTTCCACTTATTTTTATCATTTTGAGCATATAATTTGATAGCATAAAAAAACTATAAGCAAGCTCTATGAAAAAATTTTATTAACCAGTATCTACATGGAAGATATAGTATATTATATATATATATATATATATATATATATTTGAAAAGATGTTTAAGATTTTTTTACTTGAATCTCAATTCACATACCAAAATCACAGAATATTTTATTCTATAAATGGATGTGAAACTTCCACTAAAAACTGCAGTCCAAGCAATAAATCGGTTGCCACAAATCGCCACCAAAATCTATAAAGACACGCTATGATACTGAATAGAAAGATATAAATTTCAGATGACATTTTTAGAGGGAAAAAAATAGCGATATTATCCGATAGGCCACAGGCCGTTGTCGCCTGTAAGAATAGAGCTGCAGCCGCCGGCAAGCTGTGTGAAAAACACCCGACGACAAATTGTCAACCGATCACAGATACTGCATAAGTAGATAAGGTTCTGTGCCATTTCCTGGGCTTTGACTGGGAACTAAGGGTGTTTTAAAAGTGATTTTTCCCTCCCCCCTCCCTCTATGTTTGTAGCTTCAAGGTGGGGGTTGTGCCTAGGGTTTTGTTGAGATTAATGGGATGAAATCTTGCGGAATATAAGATTTTTTTTTCTCCTTTTATTTTTTCAGAAGGATCGTTGCCTTCGATTTTCGAAGTTAGTTGATAGCTTTTTTTTGTTTGTTTCTTTTTTATATCTCCCCCCTTCTTTTCCCAGCGGAATGTGATGAAGATTTTGAAGAATGACGTCAAGTGTTGATAGTATTATACAGTTCGTCTTTTTCTTCCGACTGCGGGCGTTTCTAGATTATAGTCTACGCGTTAAATTGCACAGTTTTTATGTCAGATAGTCCGTTTTTGTGGATATCAAGCGACGACCTCTAGGTTTTTTTTGCGTTGGAGATTGAAACTAGACTGATTACCCGACATTCTCTGTTGTATCGATGGAATAGCCCTTATGCGTTAGATTTAGTTTAATTTTATAACATATTATGGAGTGTTAAAAAGTACAGATTTCAATTCACTCTTCCGCTACTACTTTTTCAATTCCTACAAATTAGTTCACTATCTCCCTATATCAGGGGTGGCTAACCTTTTTGGATCAACGTGCCATTTTTTCTTTAAGAAATGTTTAGTGATGTATAGTCGTGCCGTCAAATAATTTTGACTTGTGATTATTGAGAAAATAATAAAAAAAAAACTAAATATTAACAACTCAAAACTCTTTATTTACAACGAAAAAATACATTTTGCACTGTATAGTAGTAAATGTTTTATTTATACGTGTAATTAAAATTAAAGTAACATTAGTGTAAATTCTGTTGTGGCAGATTATAAGACAAATAATCTGTATTAAGATTGAAGATGTTACTTTGAGCAGAATGCAAGTTGAATTGGAGTCATCTGCTAAACGGTTTCTAAATGAGTCTTCAATTCTATTTATCTCTGAAAATAATCACTCGCAGGCATATGTAGATGAAAATATGATTAAAATAGCATGATACACACAGTTTCTTCATACAGCTAAATGTATCTGAAATCGAATCCCTGCTTCCAAAATTTCATTACTCATTTTTACTTACATTGCTTTCTAATATTTCTATTTTAATCAATTCCAACTTTCTCCTTTTTTTCAACAAATTTTTGAATCCATATTGAACTAGACTGGAAATCAATCTGTTGCAATTCAAATTTTTAAATTTACAACTAATTGAATCGGGACGAATTCGGTTTATTAAATGAAGTCACCTCAGAGTACTTCATTGAAAAGCGTTGAGCGTTTCCGATAATTCTTTGAACTGAGAAAATCTCGATGAAACCTGCGACCGATCTCACTCGCCTTTGTTCGTAATACTTCATATTGAACTTTGTTATTTTGAATTAAAATGCAAACCGTTTTAAACGGTGACGTGCCCAAAATATTGTGTCGCGTGGCATCAATGGCACAGCTTTTTCAGATATTAATTCTATTTAATTAATGAATAAATATTAACAAACAAAAATAATAGTCCAACACTATATATAAAAATGAAAAATCGCTCGTTGTGTCCCTGTAGCGCAATGGGTAGCGCGTTGGTGTAGCTTGTTTTGAGTGGGCCTTGTATCAAAAATTCCTTCAAGGGCCCTTTTTTAGACAGGAGAACCCTGTTGGACTATAGTTACACATATTGAGGCCCCTGCAGCTTGGGGGACGCGTATCATTGATAAGGCTGATACGGCGGTAGCTACACACACACACACACACACGCACGCACACGCACGCGCACGCGCACACACACACACACTCCTGCTTCTAATCAAAGGTTGTGGGTTCGAATCCCACCTGGGATGGCCTAATTTCTGAAAATGTGATTTCTTTTTTACCACAATGTTTTATTAGAACAATTACATTTAATCAATGAATAAATAGTAAACAAACAAAAATAGACAAATACCCTATATAGAAAGGAAAATTGCTAGAAAAATCGCTTTCTATTTTGTCACTTAATATGGTGATTCTGTCATATGTATATACATATTTATATTAATAGTAACTATTTAATAAAAAGGAACCGAAATAAAAAATTTTTTCGTTGACCCAAGTAGTAAATTGATTTAATTTTTTTTATACTACTTGTACAATTTTAATCATTTCATTGCAGTATCTCTTTTTTTTTTCTAACTTTTACTTCCCCAATGTACAAATTATACAACTATTTATACTCATTGCTCAAACTATAAAACTGTAATTTACACGTATATTACGTAGTTCATTTTTTTAAAAAAAATATTATTGTAAGCAGGGGAAAAATAAATTTCAAGCCTTCGTCTCCGCATTTTAATTTGTACAATTTAGTATCTCTTCAAAAGTAATGTTCCAAATCACCTTTTCCTCTAACTTTCACTGAATTATGATTCCATCTTTACTTCTGTATCTTGACAGAGACACATACAATTGTCCGTAAGTAATTGTTTTCTTTGATGTTAAAATTAAAATTCATAACTTGAGAGTCGTTTTCACTATTCGGATAAATTTGTAACCATAATATTGAACAGGATTTACAACCTTTTTATTATCATTCTCGTGTGTGAGATAAATTTATTACATCATCACGAAAACCTTTTTAACGTACCTTATATCGTATATACATGAAAGGAGATTAGTTTTTCAAACTTTAGCTTCGTAAATTCCTCAATCTACTTACATATTTCTAACGATAATTTACTAAAACCAAAAGGGGAAATAGTATATATCTACTTATTTATTTCTCTAATTTATAACTGTGAACAATGATAGTTAATATTATCGAGACAAAACTACAACATTTTTTTCTTACAGATGTTGCGATTATATCACACACATAAAACTTCTAACCGATCAAATAATTATACTCTAAGCAACGCAAAATATGTTTTCAATTTCGTAATAAATAATTTTTTCAATACAGTCATAAACTAAACTAAATTCAGAGGTGCAACAGCCCATGAAGGCCAAGGCTTACTGTGCCAATCTCAGTTTCGTGATCTTAGGCGCTGAGGTGCATGTGCACATGTTCCGGTCAGGTGGTCAGTTTGACGCTAAACTCCCAGTGTTTAGCTCTCAAACAATCTTGGCACTCATTTATCGACCCACTGAAAGGATTAGTCAATCCCTGAGTCAACCTTGCTAAGCTCGGGATTATTTTAAATTATAGTTTTTGTAATTTTGTAACTCAATAGATATAATTTAATGATTGAACATTGAATATATCTTAAATGTAGAAAAACCTTAGTGCTTTATTAAACTTAAACTTTCTTTCATATTACCTTAATATACTACGTGGCCGCGGTCATGGTCGAGAACTCGTGACAGGCACTGTTTCTGTCGAATCGTGGGTTCGAGTACTGTTGCCCTTCCGGAGTCGCAGTGATGAAGGGCTGATGTACATTAAATTCGTCGGAGCTAAAAATCCTCACGTTGGCATGATGTGTAAGTTTGGAGAATTTGATACCAGCTCAGTTCATTCCTCATTATTAGACTGAGGCTCAAAATGCAAAGGTATGTCGCCAACAGCCCTCATGTATCTTCAAAATTCAATATTAATAAAGAATCAGTCCATTCCTGCTTTAATTTTGAAAAGTTTAGCTATTTTCTTATTAATTATTTTTGTTTTTAAGACATTAAAAAATATTTATTAGTCAGTATTCAGGGAAAATAAGTATATTTAAAGTAACACTTTTTCCTTTTTTATTTCCGTTGCAGTCCCTTTTTTGTTAATAATCTGAGTTTTGCATTTTAACAAGTAAAAATTTTTTAAGGCATATCAGACTCACTGGCACACACGAAGGTGGGGGTAGGGTCATCAGGTCACCCCTCCCACCATAGCCTTTGATTTTTTATTGATAATAATCCTATGTAAAACAGGACGTAAAATTTAATTAAATATTTTTTATTAAAATTTATTTTACTAATCAATGCTGCTTATTAATTCAATAATTTATTTTGTACTGTTTTTTTTTTGTTCCCGAAATTGACAAAATCAAAATAATACGTCTGGCGGCGTATTGAGGTATGATACAATAGTGGACTTTCGACCCCGGGCATAGATTCGAATACGGTATATGCTATTTTCTAAATGCTGAAAGTTATATTTTATTTATAAAATTTCAAAAATTAATATTCGAGAAATATTTCTTGGTACTTTCTCTCAAACACACACCCTTCCTAAATCCCAAAAATTAAAAAAAAATCTCTTTTTCATCCGGTATATCGTACGTTTAATAAAACTTATTTTCATCAATAAATTTTCGACCATTCCTCTCTATCCTAAGAAAGCCTCATATCAGATCAACGCCAGGATAAGTTGTTTTGACAAGTGTCACTCAAACTTGCGAACCAATGAGCACGTTGCGAGTTGCGTTCCCTAGATATCAATCATTGAGATCGCCAGATATGTGTTTACCGACTTGTTAGAGCGTGTTACCCGCTGAAATGGAAGTAATAAGTGATAATTGCTATATTGGATTAAATGAAAGGTGGGAGTTGGGTCAAGCCAATCTTTGCAATACCTATGAATGAAGGGGAGATGGTATGAAAAGCCTTGTGGCTGAAATGAAGGTATTTTCCTTTTGTTGGAAATGAAATTGGGTGATATAATTTTGCTCTGCTTTGAATGTTTTAAAATATACTTCACGTTTTTATTTTGGTTTTGAGTTGTAAGTGTTATATTTCAGTTCGATAAAATATTATCATATCACAGAAGTTTTTTAACTTACGCCTGAATGAATATTTTCAAACTTTTTTAAGGTGTATTTAAAAGAGTGGTAAAATTTGAGCGTTAAAATTTATTTAGAATTTTCCAGAAATCTTTGTGTGATATTACAATAATACATTTATTCAAAAAAATCGAAATTGGAAAAACGTATTTTTTAAAGAAATCCTTTTGGATTTTGTGAAAATAAAATAAAATAAGTTCAGATAAAGAACTGAAGTGAATTGTTTTGATAGTTGCAATTTTTGTTTAGTTGCTGCTTTGTTTGTGTTTTTGAATAGTTGAAATTTTTTTATTTCATAATAAAATTAGCAAATAAATCAAATCAATTATGTTGTTTACTGATTGATATAACTTCTAAAAACATTACACTTTTTAGCAGTTCCTAACTTTTTTATATCAGTACTTAAGGAGACATAAGTCTTAAAAACAATATTTTTCGTTTAAAGGTCCGTAAAATTATTTCTTACGTTCTTACCTCACATACAAAATTTGTTTTAAAATATTGATAATGTTTTGAGCTAAAATTTTGTTTTTACTGTTTATCCAATGTACATTTAAACTGCTTCATACCATGGAAAATTTACAAAAAAAATTAGGAAATTCCTAAATAAATAAAGTTTTTATAAAATCGTAATAGTGATATATTTTAAATAAAGAGACAGTTCAACTAGATAGAGAAAAAAAATTAATAGACTTTAAAATTGTACTTTATTAGAAAAAATTCCCATATATTTATTTCGTTATAATATTTTTGAATAAATGATTCAAACTACTTCACCTTTGGTGTTGTTCAAATATATTCTAAACAAAAGGTAAGACAAGAGAGAGGGATAGTATGAGAGTTTGAGAGTAGAATTTACGAAGTTTGTATGGTGCGTGGGATAGTTCAGTTTTAGTAATTGTAAAATAAAGTTATTTGATGAGAAAGGTATGGAATCAATTTGATACTGGTAGTGATATCATCAGCACATACTAAAAATGGAATTTTAAACTACCGTGGTTTTAGAATAGAATTTGAATGACAAGAAAAAACCCAAATAAGAACTATTTTTTTAAAAAAAAAATTGTTGAGAGAGAAATAAAATTTTATGAAAACGAAAGACAAAAAAATGTATAATAAAACCTTTCACGTTAATCAACACAAAAATGACATAACGGAAAAATAACCTGATTTGAATAATGTTTGTTGCTAATGGTTGATTAATGGTTTACAATATTTTTTCAATTGAATAATTAAAGTGTTTGTTTTTTTGAGATCCTCTTCATTTAAAACTTATTTAATAAGGTTTTTAAAAGCACTTCAACCTTTTAAATCATATTCAATTTTAATTTTCTTAAATTATTAAAAACAATCTATCTCAAACAATCAAAGCAATTTCAGAATGTATTTTTAAAATGGGTATTCTAACTTTGGTTAAAATTATATGGTTAAAACAATTTGTTCACAAATTCAATTTCACTAAAATCATCGCAATATATCTAACATAATTAAAGCTGAGGCGATTTCGTTTCATTAATAACCAAAATGGCAGAAGCATTACAAGTTTAACAGGAAACAGTTTAAATAATTAATTTTATTTCATTATTATAAAAAATACGAACGAAAAAAACTACTAATTCTAATTCACAAAACGTTACGTTTAAAACAATGCAAATTGATAAAAACAATAAATTAAGAAAAGAGAAAATTCATTTAAATAGAAAATATAAACTCTATAGCAAATATATTAAATAAACATAAAAATAATTTTTTCACAAATTTCTATGAAATAAAAGAGCATGCAATTACACTTTTAAAGTTTTAAAATTGTCTAAAAGAGCGAACTACTTAATAAGTCTATTTAAAATAAGATCTATACCATAACTAAAATATCAAAAATACAAAAAACAGCAGAAATATAAAACAGCTTAATTTCATTAAATTAAAGGGACACAGTTGGCAAAAATCTGTCAAAAATGCAAATAAAATTTTTATCCTGTATAAATTATTCTTTTTGTAATTTTTTTATAATCTCAAAATATTTGAAGGGCTCTAAATTTAAAAAAAAGAATCCAGAGTTATATGATAACTTTAATGTTCGTTTTTATTCACATTTTCAAAGGTAGTTAAAAAACTTCAAACTAATTTATTTCAGAATGAAAAAACAAACAAGTTTATCTTCATTTAAAATGCTAAGGGTTTTTTTCCTAATGGACCTAAAGCGTTGGTACTTTTTTTTTACCTATTGCCATTAGTACATGTAACAAAAGTTGGTATGCATTTTGGAATAAAAAAATTGATTATCTTTTTAAAAATAGTTACATTTAGAATTTATACATTTTTTAAGGAATTTTCAGTAAGGATTCATAAAAAAATGTATTTTATGAATATGAATCATGCTAGCCGAAAAACCATACGAACTTTTGATATACATAGCTTGAGGTACATATAAATCAAATTTTATGATTTACGTCAATTATTGTAGGTTGAGTCACGCATTTTAAAATCCCATTCATATATTTTAAAATTTTTCCTTAAAAAATTAAATCGTTCATTTTTTGCGGTATTTTGAGTACAGCTGTCTTAGGTAATACATGTACATAGGTTACAAGAAAAAAAATTGTAAAAATTATTTAGTCAAATGTTTTCTTATAATTTGGTACATGTCCCCCCCTTCCCTTAAGTGACAAAAGAAATTTTTTTTATGAAGATATCATCACTAAAACCCAAAATGATTTACTAAACTGTATTTCATTTACGTTTCTTGTGATATTATGATTGCAAAGAACAATCAGTAACGTAAACACATCCATCAAATTTAAGCAGCGTTAAATTAATCACACGGAACTGAAGGCATGGATCCAGCTGTTATATTTAGAAATAGAAAGCAAAGAAAACACAAAATGCATTCATAAAATCTCAATAAACCGTTATGGGAGTCGTATATGTTTAGTCTAAAGCTAAAGAAAATTTACAAACACGTTTAAGTAGATACAGATGTCAGGTGACGACAAGGGGAATGAACTTTGTTTTGCAGTGTGAGGATACTAGTAAATTCGACCATATGTCTTTTGATGTATAATTAGCTCTGCTTTTGAGAAAGAAAGGGATGAAAGCTTTTTTGGAGAGGGAAAAGAGAAGTTCGGAAATAAGGCAAAAAAGAGAGAACGTCTATATCACCTGTGTTAGTTGAAATGATTCATGAAAGTCTCGTTAAGGTATCCGACTACGTTCGGAACCGTGATTTTTCAAAAGTGTATAAATGGATAATATTTATGATATTTAGTGTCACTTAGATTAGAAAATGTATATAAAAATGTTTTAAGAATAGTATTACAATAAGAAATTATTTAAGCAGTATATTTTGATAAAAAATGGACATAAAATGACCAATTTTCAAAATATTTTCTTTTTGTGAAAAATGCTTCTATTGTAATAATATTTTGTCTGTATATAGCTCAGACCTCTGTACAGAGGCTCAACTAGAGTTTTTAAAATACATAACTTAGAAGTGGGTTTATCCATGTTTTACGATAACAGAGGGGAGAAATTTTAAGGAAAAAACGCCAATAATTATTTCAATGGGTTGTAACTCTGGAAATAATGCTAATTTTTCAAAAAAATATATAGTTCAGACTCTCTGGAGAAGTCTTTACTTTACATAAGCAAAATATTATTATTTTAGAAGCATTTTTTTATAAAAGGCGAACAGTTTGAAAAAGGTTATTCTAAGTTATTTTTTTGCCAAACTATTGTATTTAAATCATTTTTTTTTGTTAAAATGTCCTTAAAACAATTTTATACATGTATTCTAATGTAAGCGACACTAAATATCATGAAAATTATCCGTTTTTGCGCTTTTTTAAAATCACTGTTCCGAACGTAGTCGGATACCTTAAAAATGAAAACTTTTAAAGTTAAGGTAATTGATAACGTTCGGAACCATAATTTTAAAAAAAGCGTGTAAATGCAATTTTTTAAATTTTTTCTTATATTTAATGTCAATTGAATTCGTTTTTAGAATATTATTACAAGAAAATATTATTTAAATGTAATTTTTTCGCAAGCAAATTCTTTAAGAATGACATATTTTCAAAATATTCTCCTTTTATGAAAATACTTCTATGGTGATAATATTTTGCCAATGTATAGTTAAGACTTCTATAACGCGGTTGAACAAACTTTTTTTTTTAAACTTATAATTTAGAAATGGATTTATTCGTATTTTATAACATCGTAGGAGAGATATTATAACAAAAAAACACCCGTTATTATTTGAATTGATCGTAACTCTGAAAGTACTTTCAAAAATTTCAGTTCAATTCCGGTTCATAAAAAGAGAATGTTTTGAAAATATGTCATTCTTTCTTCACACACCCCCTCTCCAAAAAACGGAATTAAATAATTTTTTTCTTGTAATAATATTCTTCAGACAATCTAACAATTTTACATGTATATTCTGATTCAACTCCCACTAAACGTCAAAAGTTGATTCCTTTACACGCTTTTTCCAAGTCAATGTTCCGAATGCAGTGAGTCTGAAAAATAATATCCGACTTAAAATAAGTAAAGAAAAACAATAGGGAATTTTCTTTCAAACTTTATATATCTAATACAATTTCGGACCGTGCGGTTTTAACTTTTAATAAAATTTCATTTCAATTACGTAATAAATTTAATTATTTAATAAATATTCTTTATTAATGCGATAATTTTAATTTTATAAACGTTAAATTACTATTTGGAAATATTTTCTCATTTAAAACAACAAACAATTTTCAAACTAATCAATAAAAGGAGCAAATTAATATCCATTTAAGAATTGAACAATGATTTTGTTCAATTTTTTATTTACAGAAGAGATATAATTTCGCAAGAAAAATTGAATTTCTCAAAATATATAATGAATTCTTCTCCCAATATTTATTCCACATATTTTAAATTTATTTATCTTTCTGAAACCAATAAGTAATTCTCTTGAAGTTGATAAATCATTGTAAATACTTGTATGAAAGTGTAATACGATACCATTAATTAAAATAAATTATTCACATTAGTAATGAATAAACTACATAAAACATCACTTTCCCCATAAAAGTAATTTTATATAAACTTAATAATCATTGAATATTAAACACAATAAAATTTATAACAAATTGTCAAAATTAGTTTTTGTAATAGACACTTCACAATATTTTTTATAAACTTGTAAAGAAACTTAAAAAAGTAAAGAAAAACATCAAACGCCAATCTCAATCACTAAAAATAAAATTGCACGGTAACAGTAAAACATAAAAATATCTCCCCCCTCCCCTCTCATAAAAATTGAAAGGAAAAAAGTATTTTCTCAGAAAACTATTTCACGAAACACATTCCTTTTCAATTTCAGTTGATACATTTCACTTTCTATACACATAATCGCAAAATATCTGCGAAAACATCCCATTTAATAAAACGTACCTCCTATTTCCAAAGGATAACCACCCAAAACAAACAAAACTTTTACAAAAATGGCTCCCAGCAACAGGTTACAAAAGACAAGGGTATCGAAACAAACCCACAAACTCCACAGTTCTTACCTTTGTTCAGTTCAACACTACCACGTGTTTCAAAGCCCGCGCATTCTATCCATGCCATTCCAGAGAGAGGACATTGTTATCTTCCCCACTGGCGATTGCTCTAGACCATCCCCAAAAGAGAGATCTCTCTCTGCTAGGAGGCATGTCTGTGTCACCTATTCCTTAAAGCTCCGAAGCGCCACTTAGGGGGAGGGAAAAAGGATTTCTTGAATCACAGAGGGAGAGGATGAGTTGATGCTGAGCAAAATCAACACCAAAAGAAGCAGCAGCAGATTTTTCACCATCACTCTCCGTTACGTATGGATGCCGGCGCGTGCACGTATGGATGTATGCGCGCCTTGATTCTTCTTCTCTGGCCAAACAATCTCGACCCTCCCCTCGCCCCCTTGTGCCCTCCGTTTACATTTTCTCCACCAGACGATTTGGGAGTCCGTCCGGCTTCGTCATCACTAACACTCTCTCCAGCTCCCTCCTCGTTCCCACACCCCTCAACGTGGAAAAGAGTCTTCCCCCCTGCGTTTAGAAAAGCCCACCCCTTTTGTTTACCTTCATCCCCAGCAGTAGTAACAAACGTCCGCAGCGTAACCATGGCAACTAATGGAGTACCCAATCAAGTTTGTATTTATTCTTACATAATACACAATCACGGGAGTCCTCCTTTCCACCCTCTCACCAGCCCCCCAGCCTTCGTCCAACGGCACCATCACCAATACACATTCTCCCCCCTGTTATGGATTATGCAAGCAAAGAAAGGCGGAGTGCGGGCGTAAAGGTGGGTGGGAGGGAAGAGCGAGCCACGGAGGGCATATATATATATAGCAGTATGTATGTATATATAGATATATATAAATAAAAAGAAGAGACTCTCTCTTCTCTGTTCCTTCGGATAGGCCCAATATTTACTGAAGCCTCCACCGTCCCGAAACAAACAGAAAAGAGAGTCCCCTCTCGGGTTGCATGTCCTTGGGACCCCCTGCACCCCAGCCAGGAGCCCCTTCTCAATATGGCTTCCCAGAAGAATCCCTGCGACCCTCCCCCTTCTTTTCCGCTACTCGTAATTCAGTCCCAAAAGCCATGGCAAACAAAGGCCCCCTCGTGATGCTTTAGCACGTGAAAGGTTAGATGCTGCTAGCTTGCTGGTTGTTTTAGAACCCTCCATCTTTATTTTTTTCTGTTGTAGCACCCCCTCCCCCTAACAGTAGGAACGTGCGAGTTTATACTGAGGTGCCAAAAGTGTCACATACATACTATGGTTTCCATGGTTACGGGTTGCAGCGCATCTAATTCTTTATTGTCGGATCAGCCGTTTTTTTTTATTTATGTTTTGAGAATTCTTGTGGCCCCCTTCACCCCCCAGCTGCATTTTTTATCGGAGGATATAACTTGTTTTATAAATATAGCATATGAAAGGAATGAAAATGAAATTTTTGATTCTTTTTTTTTCCTATCCTTCCGTTCGGTGCATCCTCAAAATAAATAGAGAAACAGCTACACTGTGTGGAAAAAATGATGAATTTTTCCTTTTGTGTAAACGAATACAGAGCGCGCTCTTCCATTTTTATAAAAATAATACATATCATTAGGTCAAAGAGGGAAGAAACCGGAAGTATGGTTATAGAGAAATAGACTTAATATATTTTTGATGCGTATTAATTAACAATAATTGGGATCAGTTTATGAGAAGACACACATTTAAACTTTTATTTATTAACAGAAATAATAAACAGTGAAAAAATAAACAAACAATTAACTGCAGTTTTGAGTGTGGAAAGGAAAAGATTAAATTACAAAAAATAAAAATGGATGTTTAAAGGAGTATGACTTTAAACACAAAAAGCTTTATCTTTTCTTTTGTAACAGTACGACAATTCGAAAAGTTAATTAAATATTAATTGCCCTACAGAATTTTGTTATCGTGTTTTGTACTTAAAGTAATTGTTACACAAATTTCCTAACAATTCATAGTCTTATGTCTCATCATTAATGTAGGTCAACTTAAGTTATGTTTGTTGAAGTAACTCACATCAAATCAAATTATTTATCTTTCATTCTGAGTAGAATTTAAAAGTGCTTTGTTTCATATAACGTTGGCTTTAACAATCCTGTTCGATACTAAATTCATGTATCGCTAATATAAAAGATTCCCGATAAATTTTTAAAGAAAAAAATATTGATGATAGAACAAATCAGATAAAAAACCTTGTTTAGATGACCATTTAAAAGATAAACTAGTTCCTTTTTCTTGTAAAGGACAAATCTAATGCCCTTATCAGTATGCAAACAAGTTGAAGTACGCAATTATTTCTAAATAAAATTGGTTGAAAACATGAAAAATAAAAAAAAAGTAATAAATTCTTCCATTGAACTATTTTAAGCGCATACAACACTAACATTTAATTCAGAGAAAACAAAAAAGTTAAGCTTAAATTATACATTTATACATTATAAAAAAGTAATATATGATAACTAAATACCAAAATATATGTTAAAAAACTTGATTAAGATTTATTCAGTATTATTTTTACAATAGATGGGACAAAAAGTCAAATAAATGAAATAAATTATTTCATAGAAAGTATACACTAGAATTTTTTGAAGATTTTTTTAAGATCTCTCGTTATTACTTCTTTAAAATGTACATAAGTTAAGAGTAATTATTAAATTAATAACTATTATTAAACAAAATCTCACCCTCTAATGTATTAACTTTTTATTCTTGTAAATATCGAAGATTTTACTATACAAACATTTGGATGTACGTATAATCAAAATAAAAAATATTTCCCTTTCATTAACTAGAATGCAATTCTGTTAACTGCATTCAAGCTCAGAACTATTTCTAAAAGTGGTTATGGAAAATTTGCCAGTTTTCATAAGTTTAATTTTGTAATCATTTCTAAATAAATAGAGGAAATACTTTAATTTCCCACTTACAGTGTGAAAAAAATTACAACAAACACCAGAATATAAATGACTGAATTGTTACTTATAATAAATGACAGACAAAAGAACACAAAACCCGTACTTCAACACTACCTCGTATTTTCAATTCATTTCAATTTCACGTCTCTGCTCTGCATTCAAAGATACTTGCTCATCAAAACAAATATCTCAAAAGTTTCTGAACTTCATTTACTTCTATCTAATTTAAAATTTTATTTTTGATAAAATTTAAAAAAAACATGGGAGAATTGAAATAATGAAAAACATATTGATCCCTTACTATTTCCAAGACATTAAAATTTTTTATACGAACTAAAGCAGAACATGGTGAATGATTGGAGAAAATGCAGAAGTATTTCAAAAAGTAAGTTCTAAGTGAAGTTTAAAAAAAGGCACAACAAAACTCTACAAAAATATTTTAACTCAAGAGTCTAATTGTTTAAAATTTAATACAACAATAACTACAGATAAATCTCCAATTACTAACATATATCAACGTTATCAGTTTACCATTCATTACAATAGGACAGAAAATGATTTGAAATGAAATTTGGAGTATTATATATGTATAAGGATACAATCCCATCTCAATAAATTGTAAGATCTAAGGCTGTACTTTTCCTTGCTTTAGTATTTATTCGAAACCCAAACTAAAAATGATGATTACGTAGTTAATGAAACAAATACACAATCTAATTAAAAATCGACACAGTTGGCGTTGGTTTGCCTCAGAGAAAAGATGTTGTCGAAAGCTGTCTTAGTGAACGAATAAAAAAAACACTTTCACGAAAAGTTTCCTTCAAATTGTCACAGAAGGAAATAATACATAACTATTACTTCATAATACACAAAATCTGAAATACACAGACATATATTCAAATGGTTTACAATGCGAGTTTGTACATCTCTTTCTCGCTTCCATAATATATTCTTCAATATACTAACCCCCCAAAGTATTTTATTAGACAGCATTATGTTTCAGGGAAGCCTAAAATCCTCTTTATGTGAACATTTATAATGTACACACAAAGAGAGAAGATCCTCCATCAATTTTCCTTTTATATGGGAAAATACAAACTAACAAAACTGGATGAATTCATTCACTCAACTATTCCTAACGGAGCGCCAAGTCTTGGGAGACTTTAAAACTGGAAAATCCACGAAACAAATTTTATTTCCACACTCGAAAAATTCGAACAAACCGTACGACAACAAGGCGAGGAATTATGAGACGATAGACAAACGGAGACTTTTCGTAGAAAACTTTTACAAAAGGAGTACCGGAAGAAAACCAAGACAGTCACCTTAATTCAGAGATGAAAACTCCCGTCTCGGAAACGTACACAGATCTTAAGGCCCAGGAACGTCTACAAACATATATTTACCGTGTCCACTGTGGCATAAAGCCGTCGCGACGGTTTGTTGCTGTTCGCAGTAATTTAGGAACCCTTAATGTTTCCGGTTCTCCGCCGTGGTTGGAAACTTGTAAACTCGGCAGCTTTTACAAGAGATATTCTTTTGAGAACGCGTGCCGTTTGTTTTACTAACTTCAATCCTTCATTCCCGTTCAGATTTAGCGGTTAAAGTGAAGTAAGTGGGGAATTCGGGAGAAGAACTGTCCTCGGATGAATATGAGGCGTCCTCTCTTTTCCTCTTGAATTGGTGAAGAGATTGCTGGGATTTATTTACCTTCGGTTGGCTGGGGCGTTTCCTGATTTAGAACTTAGCACGCAGAAGTTCTAATTAACTCTTTCAGATTGCAGAATAATTTATTAGATGTTGTTGCGCTTGGGGGTATTCAATTACGCAAGGAAATGAATAAAGATTTCCAGGAACATATGTGTTACTCAATTAAAAGACCTCAGTTTGTTGTAAGCAGTTTTATACACTGAAATCAGCATTGATACGATTTAAAATTATTCGAAATTCAAGAGACAGAAGTTGTAATTACATAAATTATAAACTAATGGAAGTGGATACGTGGCTGTGAATAATAGATCGAACATTTTAAAATAATTTTATACATCATTAAACTTAATGTACACCAAATAAAAACAGAGTTATATTAGAACATTGGATGGGTAAAATTTTATGTCCATACATGTAAAAAGACTATAAATAAACATCTTTTTTTAAAACTTGAAATGTTTCACTTCAGTTAGATTCGATATGAAAAGCCTATATTATGAATCCAACTACACAAATACTAATATTTCTCTCTCGTAATTTTTAAATATTTAAATACAATCGAATTTTAAAAATGCAATCAATACATTCCTATTGGTCGAAAAGACAATTAAAAAGAGTTTTAAATATTTTTAGAGCAAAATGCTCAAAAAGGACATAAAAATTTCGAAAAAAATAATAAGCACAATTTTAAACAGCTAATTGAAAAATTGAGTTACTTTTAAGCAAAAAGTTATACGCAAAATTTATTTAACTACGCAATACTGGAATTTGAATTTGGTAGCTATTTGTAAATGTTTTCTAAATTCTGATTTTTCACAATTGTTGCAATAATAAGGAAATGCTTAGAGTATAATTTATGCATATTGTCTAAATTCAAATTTATTTTTACTTTAAAGTAAAATAATATTAAGATCTTTAAAGATAGTTTTTATTTAAAATTATCTCAATTTTCAAACGCATAATTACGAGAAAGAAGACGCGGACCCCTAATTCTAGTTGAGTAAACATCAATAAGAATCAATAATTAAATTAAGGAAATTAGTAAAATCAAAAATAAATCAGTGCAAAAAATATTGGACTTTATTATATGTAGAGAAAAATTGTAACAAATTACATATTGCAGGTAGTACTGCTTATGATTCACACACATTTCTCTTGTCAGCAGAGGGTAAGTTGGCTCCACAGTGTTAAGACTTACTTCACAGATAAAACACCTTTACAGAAAATTTAAAAAGAATTAGGTCCGCCTTTATTTAGAAGTACACAGGCTGCGCTTTTACGTTTTGCGATTTAACACAAAAAAAAACATAGTAAAATAATAATAAATCGGGCTTAATAAACTATACAGAGGTATAAATAATTATAAAACAATCACGCTAACTAAAAATTCAATTTATTGTATTATTGTATATATATATATATATATATATATATATATATATATATATATATATTATATAAGTTGAATGCCAAACTGAAAAACAAAAATCGTATTACTTCAATGAGATAAAATTTAATAAATCACTTCTAAAAGTTGTAAATTTATATTACGTACTACTTTTAAGAAATTCTGCCATCTTACATGAGTTCTTGCAGTGAGTTATATTAACATCGAAACATAAAGCAACATTGGCGACGATTTATTAAAAGAACAAGGACGCTAGCACCGCTTCTCCTACGTCAACGGTTGGAGTTTGAGTAGCGACAGATTTCACGTGTATCGGCCCCCTCTATATGGTGGGTCTTCAGGACTGGAACTCGTGGTACTCCGGAAAGAGTTTGTGACCATGACCATTAGACTAGCAAGACCATATGGTGAATAACCAAAATGAAAAAAGTAAAATTCATACTATTTAATGAGTAAAAATTCAATAAATCACTTCTAAAAATCAAAAATTTATATTACATATAAGAAAAAAAATTGTCACTGTTTCACTGCTGTTTTTTACAAATACTGTAAAAATCTAATGACACTTACTATATTATTATAAATATAATAATTTTGATAATTCGGACCCTTGTGGACTGATATGGACCGAAGGATGGTCAAATTTGTAAAAAAGTTTGGAATATCAAGGATGGGACTTAAGAAATAATTTCTAGTGTTTTCTCAGAAAATATTGTAATGCATTTGTATGTATTGTTCTCTTGAGAATACAGCAGAAAATCTGCTCAAATACCCTGAAACAAGGAAAAGGTATTTTATGAAGGCCTAGAGGACTGACCACATGAAAATGAAAAAAAATACTGAATACATAGAATACAGTAATTTACCTGATCAGACACACCTCAGTAAAGAACTTTGAGGATAAAAAGCAGTCTACATTGAAAATTAAGTAGATGACTTTGTAAAAACTAGCTAGTTTTATTTTTAAGAATTGTGTAACGTCCTGTTGTCTTTCGTACTGCAAGATTGTGGCCGAGTTTTCCGAACTCTACTGTACAACATCTTGTTTTCCCTGTATTCAGATGTATTCGTTAACGACAATTAATTCCCATAATTTAGAATTAAAATTTTCCATTCAAAATTAACAAGTAAAATTAAATATTTGAAAATATAATTCATTGATTAAAAAAAAAACTACATAATCTAACAATAAGAAAACATAGTATATTACACAATTTTCACACACCATATGAACTCAGTAACATATAATCAGGATTATACAACACACGATCTTAATATCAATATTAAAGTTAACTCCATTACAACATTTAATTCCGTTACACCATTTTGGCTCGAGAAATCTCGCCTAGCGCGGGGGGCGGAGGACATTTTAAAAGTTTTAGCTGGAGAGTAAATACGAGTCTCTCTGTAACTGGTAATTAAGTGAGAAATGTCCCGCTCCATAACAGCGACCTAAAAATTCGCCAAGCTCAGTTCCGAACGTCTTCAATGAAAACTCCTTCAAAGCGGAAATACGGAGCGAGATAGAGGAATGTTTGTATAATCACCCCACCCCCTCCCCCAATGTTCTGTTTGACCGTTGCATTGTTGGTTTGTATTACTTACTTACACGCCTTTAATATTAGACTCAATTCGGACCTGGTTAGTTTCTAAACAATGATTCGTTTGCATAGCATTAAAGGATTGATGCAATCATTTATTTATTAAAATAGGATTTATAAAAGTTTTGTTGAAGTTTGCTGCTCAGTTGGTGAGAGTAGGTAGTTTAAACATGTCTTGAGAGTTTATTTGATGTTTGTTTATCTTCGGGTGGAAAATCATAGATCAGAGGGAAGTAAACATTATTAGAGGAATTTACTAAAGGAAGATGTAAGATATGTTAAATGAATTTGTAACTGGAAAGGCTTAATTCCGTTTAGGATTTAAAAGATGCACTATAGCAGGAGGGGGGGGGGTGAACCTTTATGGATGAACGTGCCATTTTTTTTTAAAGAAGTGCATGATGAGGTATAGACGTCAAATAATTTTGGCTTGTGGTTATTGAAAAAATAATAAAACTAAATACTAACTACTCTGAAAACTCTTTTTTTTACTACGAAAAAATACTTTTTGCACTGTTTAGTTGTAAATATTTTAGTTGTAAGTGTAATTCAAATTAAAGAAACATTAGTGTGACTTCTGTTGTTGCATATTGGATGACACATAACTTATACTAGGATGGTAAGACGTTATACTTTTAGTAGAATGCATACTGAATTGGAGTCATCTGCCAAATGGTTTCTAAGCAATTAATTATTTTTTCTGTGGTTCACTTTTTCGACAAGTGGATTTGTGATTTGTTTCAGAATGCCGTTTTACAGACGATGTTCTGCATATCACTGTTGCAGAACATAAAACATACACCGCTTTTTGTCGCCTTTACTAATAATGCCATATTTCTAGATTCATCAAGTTTGAAATTCTCTGTTACACTTACTATCTTGCAGTTTTTGTTCTTTTGCTGAGAAACCCATTTTAAATAAGTTAAAAATCACAAATATAAGACAAATAAACTTTTAAATACAGTGGAAGACGTGCCAATGGTTCGCCATCCCTGCTCTATAGACATGATTGGCATTTTGAGAACTGATGTAAAAAAATATCATATTAGAATGTTAATACGTATTTAGTAAACAATTGTTTGTGTGTTTGAAATTATTCACTACTAACACTTTTTACGTAAGCCCTGTTTAAAACTGCATAGATCACCTTTTATTTACCTCTTATAAATAAAATAAACATTAAGACAAGTATGATTTTATATATAGATATAAGTTTAACTATATATGTTGATTTTAAAGTTATTTCAGTGATCAGTATTTTATATTACTTCGGAAAAAATTTTGTTTCATTTCTCGTCAAATTACAAACAAGAAAGCTCTGGAAAATAGGAATCTAATGCCCCTTTCTTCACATAGCAGCCCTTTATATATATATATATACAGAGAGAGAGAGAGAAACTTTTCAAATTGACTGATTCTATATATATCATTACTTCATGTATGTTAAAAAATATTTTGTAGTTATTGAATTTATGTTTGCTTATTGAGTGTATCTTTTTCCAACTTTGACCATCTATACATACATAGCCATTCTTTTTAGTTGATTTTTTAATAGATTAAAGTAAGATTACACGCGTAATAGTTATGATACGTCTTGTTTTTGTTTATTTAATATAATTTTTTATACACTATTATGAATAAATTTTTTGCTGAAGAGGAAGGTTGGAATTCCAAAAAGCAAACTTAACTCTACTTCACCGCTTTAAATTTGTGACGGTTCTGGAAAATATAATAGTTTTACATTTTGTTCAATTGTGTATTATTGGTTTGTTGTTCTTCATTTTTGAGTCCTGAATTTTTCCTTTTTTCAGTTATGAAGGATAATTTATTATGCTTATAAACTGAGTGGGAGACGCACATAAATTAATAAATACATTTTTACTTTTATACTAGGAAACAATTACAATTTTTTTTTTCAAAATAGTCTAATATATATTGATAAGAGTAAATTTAAATAAACACGGAATGATTACATTTTATGTTTATAAATTATTTATCAAATACTGTACTAAATTTCACTAGAGAAAATTTTTTGAGTCCTTTTTATTTATTTATTTTGCAGTTCAATTTAATGCGATTCATGACCAATTTAAATACTTTTATTAAATCATTAAAATTTAATCATGGAAATATTTAACATTAGCTAATATCTCTATTCGACGCTATTTACTGATACATTTTTGAGTAGAAACTTCTAAAAAACACACATACTTTTATACATACATTACGTTTAGATTTAAATTCACTACAAACAAAAATAATTAAAATTTGAAAAATGACATATTTATGCAATCTGCAAAAACGATTAAATTTCATTTATTAAAATTTATATAGTGTACTATTACAAAACTTCTTATTTTAGCTGTTCTAATTATTGAAACTAAAATGGATAAGATAAATAATTATAAAATTCAAAATAAAGCCATTAATGCATGAATTCTTCAAATCAGTATTTATCGAAGGAAAAAAAATGATTTTCTAATCAATTATATTATGCTCTTGCATACGTAAAGAATAATCAGAATATATTATTTTAATTACAAAAATTAAAAGTTAGACACGTTTCATAAAAAGGAGCTTTTCAGTCGTTTCTATAAGGATAGTGAGATAAAATCGTTTAAACTCAGCTATTAAAGAAAAATACATTCATTTTCTCTCTCTCTCTCTAAATATATATTTTATATATGTACACACCCACACGAAGTAGATAAACGAGAAAAAATATTCTATTAAAAGAAAACTTATTCAAATGCGAAAATAAATAGTTCCGAAGTAGACAGTCATCAACAAGTTTCATAAAAAAAATAAGGAAATTCGAAAAATATATAAAAAAGGTGTCATTCTAAGAGATTTCAAAAGCCTTGTTAACTCAAAAACAAATAGAGGATCGTCGCCGAATTTTCTAAAACTACCTTAGAAACGTAAAAACACAGAGAGGGGGGAGGGTTTTTTCCCCTGTCTTCTTATATATATCTATATATTTTTTTATTTTAAAACGAGCTTCAAAAAATTTCAGTCCAGCGGTACAGGCGTTTTGTTCCCACTGCCCATTGTACCACGCTTGTAAAGTGCATGTATGTGTGTATGTGTACGGCCCGAGC